>JANJGN010002375.1:0-73751 GCA_026770705.1 Isurus oxyrinchus
GGTTGAGTGAGGGTGAGGGTGGAGAGGGGTTGAGTGAGGGTGAGGGTGGGGAGGGGTTGAGTGAGGGTGAGGGTGGGGAGGGTTGAGTGAAGGTGAGTGAGGGTGGGGAGGGGTTGAGTGAGGGTGAGGGTGGGGAGGGGTAGGGTGAGGGTGGGGAGGGGTTGAGTGAGGGTGAGGGTGGGGAGGGGTTGAGTGAGGGTGAGGGTGGGTTGAGTGAGGGTGAGGGTGGGTTGAGTGAGGGTGGAGAGTGAGGTGGGGGGGTTGAGAGGGTGAGGGTGGGGAGGGGGTGAGTGAGGGTGAGGGTGGGGGAGGGGTTGAGTGAGGGTGAGGAGGGGTTGAGTGAAGGTGAGGGTGGGGAGGGGTTGAGTGAGGGTGAGGGTGGGGAGGGGTTGAGTGAGGGTGAGGAGGGGTTGAGTGAAGGTGAGGGTGGGGAGGGGTTGAGTGAGGGTGAGGGTGGGGAGGGGTTGAGTGAGGGTGAGGGTGGGGAGGGGTTGAGTGAGGGTGAGGGTGGGGAGGGGTTGAATGAGGGTTGGGGTGGGGAGGTGTTGAGTGAGGGTGAGGGTAGGGAGGGCTGAGTGAGGAACTCACCTGCAGCTCGGATGCGCTGAGCTCCTTTCCCGGGATGTAGCTCCAGGTTATTCACCAGCGTTCCCACAGGAAGAGCTCCCAGTGGATAAGCATCTCCTTCACGGGCTCCAACTGGGAATGGGATCGGACAAGGGAGAATTCTGGTCAGGAGCAGCAACAGCAAATATACACCCAATCCCCCTCCTCCCTCCAAACCCCCTCCTCCTCCCTCCAATCCCCCTCCTCCCTCCAAACCCCCCTCCTCCTCCCACCAAACCCCCTCCTCCCTCCAAACACCCTCCTCCCTCCCTCCAAACCCCCTCCTCCCTCCAAACCCCCTCCTCCTCCCTCCAAACCCCCTCCTCCTCCCACCAAACCCCCTCCTCCCTCCAAACCCCCTCCTCCCCCTCACTAATCCCCCCTCCTCCCTCCCTCCAAACCCCCTCCTTGCTCCAAACCCTCTCCTCCTCCCTCCAAACCCTCTCCTCCTCCCTCCAAACACCCTCCTCCTCCCTCCAAAACCCCCCTCCCTCCCTCTAAACCCCCCCTCCTCCCTCCAAACCCCCCCTCCTCCCTCCAAACCCCCTCCTCCCTCCAAACCTCCTCCTCCCTCCCAAACCCCCCCTCCTCCCTCCAAAACCCCTCCTCCCTCCAAAACCCCCCTTCCTCCCTCCAAACCCCCCTTCCAAAACCCCCCCTCCTCCCTCCAAACACCCTCCTCCCTCCAAACACCCTCCTCCTCCCTTCAAACACCCTCCTCCTCCCTCCAAACCCCCCCTCCTCCCACCAAACCCCCTCCTCCTCCCTCCAAACCCCCTCCTCCTCCCTCCAAACACCCCCCTCCTCCCACCAAACCCCCTCCTCCTCCCACCAAACCTCTCCTCCTCCCACCAAACCCCCTCCTCCTCCCTCCAAACCCCCTCCTCCTCCCCCAAACCCCCTCCTCCCCTCCAAAACCCCCTCCTTTCCTCCCTCCAAACACCCCCCTCCCTCCCTCCAAACCCCCTCCTCCTCCCTACAAAACCCCCCCCTCCTCCCTCCAAACCCTCCCTCCTCCCACCAAACCCCCTCCTCCTCCCTCAGTCCAAACCCCCTCCTCCCACCAAACCCCCTCCTCCTCCTCAGTCCAAACCCCCTCCTCCTCCCTCCAAACACCCTCCTCCTCCTCCAAACCCCCTCCACCTCCCTCCAAACCCCCTCCTCCTCCTCCAAACCCCCTCCTCCTTCCTCCAAACCCCCTCCTCCTCCCTCAGTCCAAACTCCCTCCTCCCTCCATACCTCCTCCTCCCTCACTCCCTCCAAACCCCCTCCTCCCTCACTCCCTCCAAAGCCCCTCCTCCCTCCAAACCTCCTCCTCCTCCCTCCCTCCAAACCCCCTCCTCCCTCCAAACCCCCTCTTCCTCACTGCCTCCAAACCACCTCCTCCTCCCTCCAGACCTCCTCCTCCTCCCACCCTCCAAACCGCCTCCTCCCTCCAAACCTCCTCCTCCTCCCTCCAAACCTCCTCCTCCCTCCAAAACCCCTCCTCCTCCCTCACTCCCTCCAAACCCCCTCCTCCCTCACTCCCTCCAAACCCCCTCCTCCCTCACCCCCTCCAAACCTCCTCCTCCCAGTTTAAACCCCCTCCTCCCTCAAAACCCCCTCCTCCTCCCTCAGTCCAAACCTCCTCCTCCCTCCCTCCATTCAAACTGCCTCCTCCCTCACTCCCTCCAAACCCCCTCCTCCTCAATCCCTCCAAACCTCCTCCTCCTCCCTCCAAACATCCTGCTCCCTCACTCCCTCCAAACCCCCTCCTCCCTCCCTCCTTCCAAACCCCCTCCTCCCTTACTCCCTCCAAACCCCCTCCTCCCTCACCCCTCCAAACCTCCTCCTCCCTCAGTCCAAACCCCCTCCTCCCTCACTCCCTCCAAACCCCTCCTCCTCTCTGTCCAAATCTCCTCCCTCCCTCCAAACCGCCTCCTTCCTCACTCCCTCAAACCCCATCCTCCCTCAATCCCTCCAAACCTCCTCCTCCCTCACTCCCTCCAAACCTCCTCCTCCCTCCCTCCAAACCTCCTCCTCCCTCACTCCCTCCAAACCGCCTCCTCCCTCACTCCCTCCAAACCTCCTCCTCCCTCACTCCCTCCAAACCGACTCCTCCCTCACGCCCTTCAAACCGCCTCCTCCCTCACGCCCTCCAAACCGCCTCCTCCCTCACTCCCTCCAAACCGCCTCCTCCCTCACTCCCTCCAAACCGCCTTTTCCCTCTCTCCCTCCAAACTGCCTCCTCCCTCACTCCCTCCAAACCGCCTCCTCCGTCACTACCTCCAAACCGCCTCCTCCCTCACTCCCTCCAAACCGCCTCCTCCCTCACTCCCTCCAAAACGCCTCCTCACTCACTCCCTCCAAACCGCCTCCTCACTCACTCCCTCCAAACCGCCTCCTCACTCACCCCCTCCAAACCGCCTCCTCACACCCCCTCCAAACCTCCTCCTCCCTCACCCCCTCCAAACCTCCTCCTCCCTCACCCCCTCCAAACCTCCTCCTCCCTCATCCCCTCCAAACCTCCTCCTCCCTCACCCCCTCCAAACCTCCTTCTCCCTCGTTCCCTCCAAACCCCCTCATTCCTCACTCCATGAAATCACCATCTTCGCCATTCGATGAAATCTCTGCTTTCTCAGATCAATATTACTGCTCCCTCCATGCCTCTCTCCCATTTCCTCCAAAACACAACCCCCAACCATTGCCCCCAACCTTCCAACCAACCAGCCCCCCCACAGCCCCTCCCCACAGTCTCCCCCCACAAAACCCATCCCACCACTTCCCTCCAGCATCTCACCATTATCCTTCTCCTCATCCCCATTTCTCCTGCCCCTCTTCCCCATCTCAGAACCCATCTAATGACCCTCCATCTAATGACCCTCCATCTAATGACCCTCCATCTAATGACCCTCCACCTAATGACCCTCCACCTAATGACCCTCCACCTAATGACCCTCCACCTAATGACCCTCCACCTAATGACCCTCCACCTAATGACCCTCCACCTAATGACCCTCCACCTAATGACCCTCCACCTAATGACCCTCCTCCTAATGACCCTCCTCCTAATGACCCTCCTCCTAATGACCCTCCTCCTAATGACCCTCCTCATAATGACCCTCCTCATGACCCTCCACCTAATGACCCCAATGACCCTCCTTCCAATGACCCTCCTTCCAATGACCCTCCTTCCAATGACCCTCCTTCCAATGACCCTCCTTCCAATGACCCTCCTTCCAATGACCCTCCTTCCAATGACCCTCCTTCCAATGACCCTCCTTCCAATGACCCTCCTTCCAATGACCCTCCTTCCAATGACCCTCCTTCCAATGACCCTCCTTCCAATGACCCTCCTTCCAATGACCCTCCTTCCAATGAGTCTCCATCCAATGAGCCTCCATCTAATCTGCCTCCATCCAAAGAGCCTCCATCTAATGACCCTCCATCTCTCTCCCTCCCTTGCTGACTCTCTGTTCCACTCCATATTTTCTGCCTCCCCCCTCCTCACCCTCCTTTATGTTCTCGCCACCTATTCCGTCTCCTCTATCCAGCCCTGTTATCTGCCCTGATATTGTGCAGTTTGACTGTTGATTGTTCCCCATGTTCCTGCCCTAACTGATGAGAACATCCCAAGCTGACTTGAGGGAAGGTTCCCTCCACATTGAGTCCAACCACTCGATCCCAGTCCAGTCCCATGCACTGTGACCAATCGGGAAACGGGGAGGGAGTATAATGCAGGCTGTGTTAGGATCTGAAACCCTGTCCGTCCCCACCCCCAGGTCCAGCAGTGAGCCGCCCACAGTCAGCCTCCTAGCAAGATCAGTCACTCAGCCATTTGAGGGAGGGGAATCCCATCTAACTGGAACCCAGTGTCAGGAGCCAGAGCCATACCTGCCATTCGTCCAATCAGTCCTGAGGTCTTCACAATGTCACCAGCCTCCATGTTCTCTGTGGCGATGATCCATCGCTTCCGACTGCTACCAGCAAGCAGTGCGATATCAGCAGACCTGACAGAGAAAAGCCACTGTTATAACCCGCGCCACACCAAGCCAGGTAAATGAAAGTAAATGAAAGTAAATGAAAGTAAAACTTTTATGAACACGAATTGAAAAGAACTTAAGCACACAAGATTACAGCCACACAACTAAGGTTTGCCCTACAAAACATTCCCACAAAACTGCTTGACTTGGTCAAACCCACAGTGAAGCTCCTTCCAGGCCACATTCCCTTCTCGATGCCTAACTATAGGATACAGTAATATTACACAAGGGAAAACGCTGTTGCTTCAGTAAAGGAGTACCGCATGACCCTACCCTCTTCCAATCTGCGATGGAATCCACTTCAGGATAAAACTCCTAGTGGCGTTCCAAGACTTCTCTGGCTGGACTGAATGGCTGGTGGAAACAGCATCATCTCCTAACCCAAGCCTCCTGCTATAGCTCAGCAGCTGCAGCAATCTCCCCAAAGCTTTCCACAGTCATTCATAAAGGCCACCTTTCCCTCCTTTCATCTCAGGTTCCATTGTCTCCACCTCCCTTTGAAACTCAAACCCTTCCAAAAGTAAGATCACTCACATCTCTATATTGCCTTTGCTTTCAGTCCATAAAAGATAATATCCCCACCAGCATTTACCAAGGAACAAAATATCCCAAACCGAGCCAGGATGTCTCTGTCCTGGGGAGTGATATCCCAGACCCAGCCAGCCCTTCCTTGTTCCCGGACAAAATGTCCCAGACCGAGCCAGACTGTCCCTGTTACCGGATGTAATATCCCAGACCGAGCCAGGCTGATCCTGTTCCCGGACATCATATCCCAGACCAAGCCAGATCGTCCCAGTTCCCAGACATCATATCCCAGACCGAGCCAGATCGTCCCAGTTCCAAGACATAATATCCCAGACCGTGCCAGACTGTCCCTGTTCCCGGACACAATATCCCAGACCGAGCCAAACTGTCCCTGTTCCCGAACACAATATCCCAGACCGAGCCAGACTGTTGCTGTTCCCGGACACAATATCCCAGACCGTGCCAGACTGTCCCTGTTCCCGGACATAATATCCCAGACCGAGCCAGATTGTCCCTGTTCCCAGACATAATATCCCAGACCGTGCCAGACTGTCCCTGTTCCCGGATATATTATTCCAAACCGAGACAGGCTGTCCCTGTTCCCAGACAAAATATCCCAGACCGAGCCAGACTGTCCCTGTTCCCGGACATAGTATCCCAGATCAAGCCAGACTTTTCTATTCGCGGACATAATATCCCAGACCGAGCCAGACAACCACTGTCCCGGAAATAATAACCAAAATCGAGCCAGACTGTCCCTGTTCCTGGACATAATATCCCAGAACGAGCCAGACTATTGCAGTTCCCGGGACATAATATCCCAGACCGAGCGAAACTGTCCCTGTTCCCGGGATATAATATCCCAGACCGAGCCAGGCTGTCCCTGTTCCCGGGATATAATATCACAGACCAAGCCAGGCTGTCCCTGCTCGCGGGATATAATATCCCAGACCGAGCCAGACTGTCCCTGTTCCCGGGACATAATATCCCAGACCGAGCCAGTCTATCCCAGTTCCCGGGACATAATATCGCAGATCGAGGCAGGCTGTCTCTGTTCCAGGACGTAATATCCCATACCGAGCCAGACTGTCCCTGGAACATAATATCCCAGAGGAAGCCAGAATGTTGCTGTTCCTGGACATAATATCCCAGACCGTGCCAGACTGTTGCTGTTCCCGGATATAATATCCCAGACCGAGCCAGACTGTCCCTGATCCCGGGACAAAATATCCCAGACCGAGCCAGACTGTCCTTTTCCGGGACATAATATCCCAGACTGAGCCAGACTGTCCCTGTTCCCGGACATAATATCCCAGACCGAGCCAGACTGTCCCTGTTCCCGATGTAATATCCCAGACCGAGCCAGGCTGTCCCTGTTCCCGGACATAATATCCCAGACCGAGCCAGACTGTCCCTGTTCCCAGGACACAATATCCCAGACCGAGCCAGACTGTCCCTGTTCCCAGACATAATATCCCAGATCGAGCCAGACTGTCCCTGTTCCCGGATACAATATCCCAGACCGAGCCAGATCGTCCCTGTTCCCAGACATAATATCCCAGACTGTGCCAGACTGTCCCTATTCCGGGATATAATATTCCAAACCGAGCCAGGTCACCACTGTGCCCAGATACAATATCCCAGAACGAGCCAAGCTGTCCCTGTTCCCGGGACTTAATATCCCAGACCGAGCCAGGCTGTCCCTGTTCCCAGGATAAAATATCCCAGACCGAGCCAGACTGTTCCTGTTCCCGGGATAAAATATCCCAGACCGAGCCAGGCTGTCCCTGTTCCCGGGATATAATATCCCAGACCGAGTCAGACTGTCCCTGTTCCCGGGACATAATATCCCAGACCGAGCCAGACTATCCCTGTTCCCGAGATATAACATCCCAGAACAAGCCAGGCTGTCCCTGTTCCTGGGACATAATTTCCCAGACGGAGCCAGACTTTTGCTGTTCCCGGACACAATATCCCAGACCGAGCCAGACTGTTGCTCTTCCTGGACATAATATCCCAGACCGAGCCAGACTGTCCCTGAACCCGGGACAAAATATCCCAGACCGAGCGAGACTGTCCCTGTTCCCGGGACATAATATCCCAGACCGAGCCAGACTGTTGCTGTTCCCGGACACAATATCCCAGACCGAGCCAGACTGTCCCTGATCCCGGGACAAAATATCCCAGACCGAGCCAGGCTGTCCCTGTTCACGGGACATAAAATCCCAGACCGAGCCAGGCTGTCCCTGTTCCCGGACATAATATCCCAGACCGAGCCAGGCTGTCCCTGATCCCGGGATATAACATCCCAGACCGAGCCAGACTGTCCCTGTTCCCGGACATAATATCCCAGAGCGAGCGAGACTGTCCCTGTTCCCGGACATAATATCCCAGGCCGAGCCAGACTGTCCCTGTTCCCGATGTAATATCCCAGACCGAGCCAGGCTGTCCCTGTTCCCGGACATAATATCCCAACCGAGCCAAACTGTCCCTGTTCCCGGACATAATATCCCAGACCGAGCCAGACTGTCCCTGTTCCTGGGAAATAATATCCTAGACCGAGCCAGACTGTCCCTGTTCCCAGACATAATATCCCAGACCGAGCCAGATCGTCCCTGTTCCCAGACATAATATCCCAGACCATGCCAGACTGTCCCTGTTCCGGGATATAATATTCCAAACCGAGCCAGGTCACCACTGTGCCCAGATAAAATATCCCAGACTGAGCCAGACTGTCCCTGTTCCCGGATATAATATCCCAGACCGAGCTAGGCTGTCCCTGTTCCCGGGACATAATATCCCAGACCGAGCCAGATCGTCCCTGTTCACTGACAGAATATCCCTGAATGAGCCAGGCTGTCCCTGTTCCCGGGACTAATATCCCAGACCGAGCCAGGCTGTCCCTGTTCCCAGGACATAATATCCCAGACCGAGCCAGATCGTCCCTGTTCACTGACAGAATATCCCTGAACGAGCCAGGCTGTCCCTGTTCCCGGGACTAATATCCCAGACCGAGCCAGGCTGTCCCTGTTCCCAGGATAAAATATCCCAGACCGAGCCAGACTGTCCCTGTTCCCGGGATATAATACCCCAGACCAAGCCAGACTGTCCCTGTTCCCGGGACATAATATCCCAGATCGAGCCAGACTGTCTCTGTTCCCGGACGTAATATCCCAAACCGAGCCAGACTGTCCCTGTTCCTGGAACATAATATCCCAGAGCAAGCCAGGCTGTCCCTCTTCCTGGGACATAATATCCCAGACCGAGCCAGACTGTCTCTGTTCCCCGGACATAATATCCCAGACCGAGCTAGACTGTTGCTGTTCCCGGACACAATATCCCAGACCGAGCTAGACTGTTGCTCTTCCTGGACATAATATGCCAGACCGAGCCAGACTGTCCCTGATCCCGGGACAAAATATCCCAGACCGAGCCAGGCTGTCCCTGTTCCCGGACATAATATCCCAGAGCGAGCCAGACTGTTGCTGTTCCCGGACACAATATCCCAGACCGAGCCAGACTGCCCCTGATCCAGGGACAAAATATCCCAGACCGAGCCAGGCTGTCCCTGTTCACGGGACATAATATCCCAGACTGAGCCAGGCTGTCCCTGTTCCCGGACATAATATCCCAGACTGAGCCAGGCTGTCCTTGATCCCGGGATATAATATCCCAGACCGAGCCAGACTGTCCTTGTTCCCGGACATAATATCCCAGACCGTGCCAGACTGTCAGTGTTCCCGGGACATAATATCCCAGACAGAGCCAGACTGTCCCTGTTCCCGGGCATAAATCCCCAGACCGTGCCACACAATCCCTGTTCCCGGGACATAATATCGCAGATCGAGCCAGACTGTCCCTGTTCCTGGGACATAATATCCCAGATCGAGCCAGACTGTCTGTTCCCGGATGTAATATCCCAAACCGAGCCAGACTGTCCCTGTTCCTGGAACATAATATCCCAGACAGAGCCAGGCTGTCCCTGTTCCTGGGACATAATATCCCAGACGGAGCCAGACTGTCAGTGTTCCTGGACATATCCCAGTCCGAGCCAGACTGTACCTTTCCCGGACATAATGTCCCAGACCGAGCCAGACTGTCCCTGTTCCCAGATACAATATACCAGACCGAACCAGACTATCCGTTCCCGGACATAATATCCCAGACCGAGCCAGATTGTCCCTGTTCCCGGACATAACATCCCAGACCGAGCCAGACTATCCCTGTTCCCGGACATATTATCCCAGACCGAGCCAGACGGTCCCTGTTCCCGGACATAATATCCCAAACGAGCCAGACTGTCAGTGTTCTCGGGACATAATATCCCAGACCAAGCCAGGCTGTCCCTGTTCCCGGACATAATATCCCAGACCGAGCCAGGCTGTCCTTGTTCCCGGGACTTAATATCCCAGACCGAGCCAGGCTGTCCCTGTTCCCGGGATATAATATCCCAGATCGAGCCAGGCTGTCCCTGTTCCCGGGACATAATATCCCAGACCGAGCCAGACTATCCCCCGTTCCCGGGACACAATATCCCAGATTGAGGCAGACTGTCTCTGTTCCCGGACGTGATATCCCAAACCGAGCCAGACTGTCCCTGATCCCGGGACAAAATATCCCAGACCGAGCCAGGCTGTCCCTGTTCACGGGACATAATATCCCAGACCGAGCCAGGCTGTCCCTGTTCCCGGACATAATATCCCAGACCGAGCCAGGCTGTCCCTGATCGCAGGATATAATATCCCAGACCGAGCCAGACTGTCCCTGTTCCCGGACATAATATCCCAGAGCGAGCCAGACCGTCCCTGTTCCCGGACATAATATCCCAGACCGAGCCAGACTTTCCTTGTTGCCGGACATAATATCCCAGATCGAGCCAGACTTTCCTTGTTCCCAGATATAAAATCGCAGACCTAGCCAGACTGTTGCTCTTCCCCGATATAATATCCCAGATCGAGCCAGACTGTCCCTGTTCCCGGACATAATATCCCAGACCGAGCCAGACTTTTGCTGTTCCCGGACACAATATCCCAGACCGAGCCAGACTGTTGCTCTTCCTGGACATAATATCCCAGACCGAGCCAGACTGTCCCTGATCCCGGGACAAAATATCCCAGAACGAGCGAGACTGTCCCTGTTCCCGGGACATAATATCCCAGACCGAGCCAGACTGTTGCTGTTCCCGGACACAATATCCCAGACCGAGCCAGACTGTCCCTGATCCCGGGACAAAATATCCCAGACCGAGCCAGGCTGTCCCTGTTCCCGGGACATAACGTCCCAGACCGAGCCAGGCTGTCCCTGTTCCCGGGATATAATATCCCAGAGCGTGCCAGACTGTCCCTGTTCCCGGATACAATATCCCAGACCGAGACAGGCTGTCCCTGTTCCCAGACAAAATAGCCCAGACCGAGCCAGACTGTCCCTGTTCCCGGACATAGTATCCCAGATCAAGCCAGACTGTTTCTATTCGCGGACATAATATCCCAGACCTAGCCACACAACCACTGTCCCGGAAATAATAACCCAAATCGAGCCAGACTGTCCCTGTTCCCGGACATAATATCCCAGACCGAGACAGACTGCTGCTGTTCCCGGGACATAATATCCCAGACGGTGCCACACTGTACTTTTCCCGGACATAATATCCCAGACCGTGCCAGACTGTCCCTGTTCCGGGATATAATATTCCAAACCGAGCCAGGTCACCACTGTGCCCAGATAAAATATCCCAGACTGAGCCAGACTGTACCTTTCCCGGATATAATATTCCAAACCGAGACAGACTGTCACTGTTCCGAGACAAAATATCCCAAACCGTGCCAGACTGTCAGTGTTCCCGGGACATAATATCCCAGACTGAGCCAAACTGTCCCTATTCCCGGGCATAAATCCCCAGACCGTGCCACACTATCCCTGTTCCCGGGACATAATATCGCAGATCGAGCCAGACTGTCCCTGTTCCCGGGACATAATATCCCAGATCGAGCCAGACTGTCTCTGTTCCCGGACATAATATCCCACACCGAGCCAGATTGTCCCAGTTCCCAGACATAATATCCCAGACCGTGCCAGACTGGCCCTGTTCCCGGATATATTATTCCAAACCGAGACAGGCTGTCCCTGTTCCCAGACAAAATAGCCCAGACCGAGCCAGACTGTCCCTGTTCCCGGACATAGTATCCCAGATCAAGCCAGACTGTTTCTATTCGCGGACATAATATCCCAGACCTAGCCACACAACCACTGTCCCGGAAATAATAACCCAAATCGAGCCAGACTGTCCCTGTTCCCGGACATAATATCCCAGACCGAGACAGACTGCTGCTGTTCCCGGGACATAATATCCCAGACGGTGCCACACTGTACTTTTCCCGGACATAAAATCCCAGACCGTGCCAGACTGTCCCTGTTCCGGGATATAATATTCCAAACCGAGCCAGGTCACCACTGTGCCCAGATAAAATATCCCAGACTGAGCCAGACTGTCCCTGTTCCCGGATATAATATCCCAGACCGAGCTAGGCAGTCCCTGTTCCCGGGACATAATATCCCAAATCGAGCCAGGCTGTCCCTGTACGCAGGACATAATATCCCAGACTGAGCCAGATCGTCCCTGTTCCCGGACATAATATCCCAGAACGAGCCAGGCTGTCCCTGTTCCCGGGACATAATATCCCAGAACGAGCCAGATTGTCCCTGTTCCCGGATACAATATCCCAGACCGAGCCAGACTTTCCCTGTTCCCGGACATAATATCCCAGAACGAGCCAGGCTGTCCCTGTTCTCGGGACATAATATCCCAGACCAAGCCAGGCTGTCCCTGTTCCCGGACATAATATCCCAGACCGAGCCAGGCTGTCCCTGATCCCGGGATATAATATCCCAGACCGAGCCAGACTGTCCCTGTTCCCGGACATAATATCCCAGAGCGAGCCAGACTGTCCCTGTTCCCGGACATAATATCCCAGACCGAGCCAGACTGTCCCTGTTCCCGATGTAATATCCCAGACCGAGCCAGGCTGTCCCTGTTCCCGGACATAATATCCCAACCGAGCCAAACTGTCCCTGTTCCCGGACATAATATCCCAGACCGAGCCAGACTGTCCCTGTTCCCAGGAAATAATATCCTAGACCGAGCCAGACTGTCCCTGTTCCCAGACATAATATCCCAGACCGAGCCAGACTGTCTCTGTTCCCGGACGTAATATCCCAAACCGAGCCAGACTGTCCCTGTTCCTGGAACATAATATCCCAGAGCAAGCCAGGCTGTCCCTCTTCCTGGGACATAATATCCCAGACCGAGCCAGACTGTCTCTGTTCCCCGGACATAATATCCCAGACCGAGCTAGACTGTTGCTGTTCCCGGACACAATATCCCAGACCGAGCTAGACTGTTGCTCTTCCTGGACATAATATGCCAGACCGAGCCAGACTGTCCCTGATCCCGGGACAAAATATCCCAGACCGAGCCAGGCTGTCCCTGTTCCCGGACATAATATCCCAGAGCGAGCCAGACTGTTGCTGTTCCCGGACACAATATCCCAGACCGAGCCAGACTGCCCCTGATCCAGGGACAAAATATCCCAGACCGAGCCAGGCTGTCCCTGTTCACGGGACATAATATCCCAGACTGAGCCAGGCTGTCCCTGTTCCCGGACATAATATCCCAGACTGAGCCAGGCTGTCCTTGATCCCGGGATATAATATCCCAGACCGAGCCAGACTGTCCTTGTTCCCGGACATAATATCCCAGACCGTGCCAGACTGTCAGTGTTCCCGGGACATAATATCCCAGACAGAGCCAGACTGTCCCTGTTCCCGGGCATAAATCCCCAGACCGTGCCACACAATCCCTGTTCCCGGGACATAATATCGCAGATCGAGCCAGACTGTCCCTGTTCCTGGGACATAATATCCCAGATCGAGCCAGACTGTCTGTTCCCGGATGTAATATCCCAAACCGAGCCAGACTGTCCCTGTTCCTGGAACATAATATCCCAGACAGAGCCAGGCTGTCCCTGTTCCTGGGACATAATATCCCAGACGGAGCCAGACTGTCAGTGTTCCTGGACATATCCCAGTCCGAGCCAGACTGTACCTTTCCCGGACATAATGTCCCAGACCGAGCCAGACTGTCCCTGTTCCCAGATACAATATACCAGACCGAACCAGACTATCCGTTCCCGGACATAATATCCCAGACCGAGCCAGATTGTCCCTGTTCCCGGACATAACATCCCAGACCGAGCCAGACTATCCCTGTTCCCGGACATATTATCCCAGACCGAGCCAGACGGTCCCTGTTCCCGGACATAATATCCCAAACGAGCCAGACTGTCAGTGTTCTCGGGACATAATATCCCAGACCAAGCCAGGCTGTCCCTGTTCCCGGACATAATATCCCAGACCGAGCCAGGCTGTCCTTGTTCCCGGGACTTAATATCCCAGACCGAGCCAGGCTGTCCCTGTTCCCGGGATATAATATCCCAGATCGAGCCAGGCTGTCCCTGTTCCCGGGACATAATATCCCAGACCGAGCCAGACTATCCCCCGTTCCCGGGACACAATATCCCAGATTGAGGCAGACTGTCTCTGTTCCCGGACGTGATATCCCAAACCGAGCCAGACTGTCCCTGATCCCGGGACAAAATATCCCAGACCGAGCCAGGCTGTCCCTGTTCACGGGACATAATATCCCAGACCGAGCCAGGCTGTCCCTGTTCCCGGACATAATATCCCAGACCGAGCCAGGCTGTCCCTGATCGCAGGATATAATATCCCAGACCGAGCCAGACTGTCCCTGTTCCCGGACATAATATCCCAGAGCGAGCCAGACCGTCCCTGTTCCCGGACATAATATCCCAGACCGAGCCAGACTTTCCTTGTTGCCGGACATAATATCCCAGATCGAGCCAGACTTTCCTTGTTCCCAGATATAAAATCGCAGACCTAGCCAGACTGTTGCTCTTCCCCGATATAATATCCCAGATCGAGCCAGACTGTCCCTGTTCCCGGACATAATATCCCAGACCGAGCCAGACTTTTGCTGTTCCCGGACACAATATCCCAGACCGAGCCAGACTGTTGCTCTTCCTGGACATAATATCCCAGACCGAGCCAGACTGTCCCTGATCCCGGGACAAAATATCCCAGAACGAGCGAGACTGTCCCTGTTCCCGGGACATAATATCCCAGACCGAGCCAGACTGTTGCTGTTCCCGGACACAATATCCCAGACCGAGCCAGACTGTCCCTGATCCCGGGACAAAATATCCCAGACCGAGCCAGGCTGTCCCTGTTCCCGGGACATAACGTCCCAGACCGAGCCAGGCTGTCCCTGTTCCCGGGATATAATATCCCAGAGCGTGCCAGACTGTCCCTGTTCCCGGATACAATATCCCAGACCGAGACAGGCTGTCCCTGTTCCCAGACAAAATAGCCCAGACCGAGCCAGACTGTCCCTGTTCCCGGACATAGTATCCCAGATCAAGCCAGACTGTTTCTATTCGCGGACATAATATCCCAGACCTAGCCACACAACCACTGTCCCGGAAATAATAACCCAAATCGAGCCAGACTGTCCCTGTTCCCGGACATAATATCCCAGACCGAGACAGACTGCTGCTGTTCCCGGGACATAATATCCCAGACGGTGCCACACTGTACTTTTCCCGGACATAATATCCCAGACCGTGCCAGACTGTCCCTGTTCCGGGATATAATATTCCAAACCGAGCCAGGTCACCACTGTGCCCAGATAAAATATCCCAGACTGAGCCAGACTGTACCTTTCCCGGATATAATATTCCAAACCGAGACAGACTGTCACTGTTCCGAGACAAAATATCCCAAACCGTGCCAGACTGTCAGTGTTCCCGGGACATAATATCCCAGACTGAGCCAAACTGTCCCTATTCCCGGGCATAAATCCCCAGACCGTGCCACACTATCCCTGTTCCCGGGACATAATATCGCAGATCGAGCCAGACTGTCCCTGTTCCCGGGACATAATATCCCAGATCGAGCCAGACTGTCTCTGTTCCCGGACATAATATCCCACACCGAGCCAGATTGTCCCAGTTCCCAGACATAATATCCCAGACCGTGCCAGACTGGCCCTGTTCCCGGATATATTATTCCAAACCGAGACAGGCTGTCCCTGTTCCCAGACAAAATAGCCCAGACCGAGCCAGACTGTCCCTGTTCCCGGACATAGTATCCCAGATCAAGCCAGACTGTTTCTATTCGCGGACATAATATCCCAGACCTAGCCACACAACCACTGTCCCGGAAATAATAACCCAAATCGAGCCAGACTGTCCCTGTTCCCGGACATAATATCCCAGACCGAGACAGACTGCTGCTGTTCCCGGGACATAATATCCCAGACGGTGCCACACTGTACTTTTCCCGGACATAAAATCCCAGACCGTGCCAGACTGTCCCTGTTCCGGGATATAATATTCCAAACCGAGCCAGGTCACCACTGTGCCCAGATAAAATATCCCAGACTGAGCCAGACTGTCCCTGTTCCCGGATATAATATCCCAGACCGAGCTAGGCAGTCCCTGTTCCCGGGACATAATATCCCAAATCGAGCCAGGCTGTCCCTGTACGCAGGACATAATATCCCAGACTGAGCCAGATCGTCCCTGTTCCCGGACATAATATCCCAGAACGAGCCAGGCTGTCCCTGTTCCCGGGACATAATATCCCAGAACGAGCCAGATTGTCCCTGTTCCCGGATACAATATCCCAGACCGAGCCAGACTTTCCCTGTTCCCGGACATAATATCCCAGAACGAGCCAGGCTGTCCCTGTTCTCGGGACATAATATCCCAGACCAAGCCAGGCTGTCCCTGTTCCCGGACATAATATCCCAGACCGAGCCAGGCTGTCCCTGATCCCGGGATATAATATCCCAGACCGAGCCAGACTGTCCCTGTTCCCGGACATAATATCCCAGAGCGAGCCAGACTGTCCCTGTTCCCGGACATAATATCCCAGACCGAGCCAGACTGTCCCTGTTCCCGATGTAATATCCCAGACCGAGCCAGGCTGTCCCTGTTCCCGGACATAATATCCCAACCGAGCCAAACTGTCCCTGTTCCCGGACATAATATCCCAGACCGAGCCAGACTGTCCCTGTTCCCAGGAAATAATATCCTAGACCGAGCCAGACTGTCCCTGTTCCCAGACATAATATCCCAGACCGAGCCAGACTGTCTCTGTTCCCGGACGTAATATCCCAAACCGAGCCAGACTGTCCCTGTTCCTGGAACATAATATCCCAGAGCAAGCCAGGCTGTCCCTCTTCCTGGGACATAATATCCCAGACCGAGCCAGACTGTCTCTGTTCCCCGGACATAATATCCCAGACCGAGCTAGACTGTTGCTGTTCCCGGACACAATATCCCAGACCGAGCTAGACTGTTGCTCTTCCTGGACATAATATGCCAGACCGAGCCAGACTGTCCCTGATCCCGGGACAAAATATCCCAGACCGAGCCAGGCTGTCCCTGTTCCCGGACATAATATCCCAGAGCGAGCCAGACTGTTGCTGTTCCCGGACACAATATCCCAGACCGAGCCAGACTGCCCCTGATCCAGGGACAAAATATCCCAGACCGAGCCAGGCTGTCCCTGTTCACGGGACATAATATCCCAGACTGAGCCAGGCTGTCCCTGTTCCCGGACATAATATCCCAGACTGAGCCAGGCTGTCCTTGATCCCGGGATATAATATCCCAGACCGAGCCAGACTGTCCTTGTTCCCGGACATAATATCCCAGACCGTGCCAGACTGTCAGTGTTCCCGGGACATAATATCCCAGACAGAGCCAGACTGTCCCTGTTCCCGGGCATAAATCCCCAGACCGTGCCACACAATCCCTGTTCCCGGGACATAATATCGCAGATCGAGCCAGACTGTCCCTGTTCCTGGGACATAATATCCCAGATCGAGCCAGACTGTCTGTTCCCGGATGTAATATCCCAAACCGAGCCAGACTGTCCCTGTTCCTGGAACATAATATCCCAGACAGAGCCAGGCTGTCCCTGTTCCTGGGACATAATATCCCAGACGGAGCCAGACTGTCAGTGTTCCTGGACATATCCCAGTCCGAGCCAGACTGTACCTTTCCCGGACATAATGTCCCAGACCGAGCCAGACTGTCCCTGTTCCCAGATACAATATACCAGACCGAACCAGACTATCCGTTCCCGGACATAATATCCCAGACCGAGCCAGATTGTCCCTGTTCCCGGACATAACATCCCAGACCGAGCCAGACTATCCCTGTTCCCGGACATATTATCCCAGACCGAGCCAGACGGTCCCTGTTCCCGGACATAATATCCCAAACGAGCCAGACTGTCAGTGTTCTCGGGACATAATATCCCAGACCAAGCCAGGCTGTCCCTGTTCCCGGACATAATATCCCAGACCGAGCCAGGCTGTCCTTGTTCCCGGGACTTAATATCCCAGACCGAGCCAGGCTGTCCCTGTTCCCGGGATATAATATCCCAGATCGAGCCAGGCTGTCCCTGTTCCCGGGACATAATATCCCAGACCGAGCCAGACTATCCCCCGTTCCCGGGACACAATATCCCAGATTGAGGCAGACTGTCTCTGTTCCCGGACGTGATATCCCAAACCGAGCCAGACTGTCCCTGATCCCGGGACAAAATATCCCAGACCGAGCCAGGCTGTCCCTGTTCACGGGACATAATATCCCAGACCGAGCCAGGCTGTCCCTGTTCCCGGACATAATATCCCAGACCGAGCCAGGCTGTCCCTGATCGCAGGATATAATATCCCAGACCGAGCCAGACTGTCCCTGTTCCCGGACATAATATCCCAGAGCGAGCCAGACCGTCCCTGTTCCCGGACATAATATCCCAGACCGAGCCAGACTTTCCTTGTTGCCGGACATAATATCCCAGATCGAGCCAGACTTTCCTTGTTCCCAGATATAAAATCGCAGACCTAGCCAGACTGTTGCTCTTCCCCGATATAATATCCCAGATCGAGCCAGACTGTCCCTGTTCCCGGACATAATATCCCAGACCGAGCCAGACTTTTGCTGTTCCCGGACACAATATCCCAGACCGAGCCAGACTGTTGCTCTTCCTGGACATAATATCCCAGACCGAGCCAGACTGTCCCTGATCCCGGGACAAAATATCCCAGAACGAGCGAGACTGTCCCTGTTCCCGGGACATAATATCCCAGACCGAGCCAGACTGTTGCTGTTCCCGGACACAATATCCCAGACCGAGCCAGACTGTCCCTGATCCCGGGACAAAATATCCCAGACCGAGCCAGGCTGTCCCTGTTCCCGGGACATAACGTCCCAGACCGAGCCAGGCTGTCCCTGTTCCCGGGATATAATATCCCAGAGCGTGCCAGACTGTCCCTGTTCCCGGATACAATATCCCAGACCGAGACAGGCTGTCCCTGTTCCCAGACAAAATAGCCCAGACCGAGCCAGACTGTCCCTGTTCCCGGACATAGTATCCCAGATCAAGCCAGACTGTTTCTATTCGCGGACATAATATCCCAGACCTAGCCACACAACCACTGTCCCGGAAATAATAACCCAAATCGAGCCAGACTGTCCCTGTTCCCGGACATAATATCCCAGACCGAGACAGACTGCTGCTGTTCCCGGGACATAATATCCCAGACGGTGCCACACTGTACTTTTCCCGGACATAATATCCCAGACCGTGCCAGACTGTCCCTGTTCCGGGATATAATATTCCAAACCGAGCCAGGTCACCACTGTGCCCAGATAAAATATCCCAGACTGAGCCAGACTGTACCTTTCCCGGATATAATATTCCAAACCGAGACAGACTGTCACTGTTCCGAGACAAAATATCCCAAACCGTGCCAGACTGTCAGTGTTCCCGGGACATAATATCCCAGACTGAGCCAAACTGTCCCTATTCCCGGGCATAAATCCCCAGACCGTGCCACACTATCCCTGTTCCCGGGACATAATATCGCAGATCGAGCCAGACTGTCCCTGTTCCCGGGACATAATATCCCAGATCGAGCCAGACTGTCTCTGTTCCCGGACATAATATCCCACACCGAGCCAGATTGTCCCAGTTCCCAGACATAATATCCCAGACCGTGCCAGACTGGCCCTGTTCCCGGATATATTATTCCAAACCGAGACAGGCTGTCCCTGTTCCCAGACAAAATAGCCCAGACCGAGCCAGACTGTCCCTGTTCCCGGACATAGTATCCCAGATCAAGCCAGACTGTTTCTATTCGCGGACATAATATCCCAGACCTAGCCACACAACCACTGTCCCGGAAATAATAACCCAAATCGAGCCAGACTGTCCCTATTCCCGGACATAATATCCCAGACCGAGACAGACTGCTGCTGTTCCCGGGACATAATATCCCAGACGGTGCCACACTGTACTTTTCCCGGACATAAAATCCCAGACCGTGCCAGACTGTCCCTGTTCCGGGATATAATATTCCAAACCGAGCCAGGTCACCACTGTGCCCAGATAAAATATCCCAGACTGAGCCAGACTGTCCCTGTTCCCGGATATAATATCCCAGACCGAGCTAGGCAGTCCCTGTTCCCGGGACATAATATCCCAAATCGAGCCAGGCTGTCCCTGTACGCAGGACATAATATCCCAGACTGAGCCAGATCGTCCCTGTTCCCGGACATAATATCCCAGAACGAGCCAGGCTGTCCCTGTTCCCGGGACATAATATCCCAGAACGAGCCAGATTGTCCCTGTTCCCGGATACAATATCCCAGACCGAGCCAGACTTTCCCTGTTCCCGGACATAATATCCCAGAACGAGCCAGGCTGTCCCTGTTCTCGGGACATAATATCCCAGACCAAGCCAGGCTGTCCCTGTTCCCGGACATAATATCCCAGACCGAGCCAGGCTGTCCCTGATCCCGGGATATAATATCCCAGACCGAGCCAGACTGTCCCTGTTCCCGGACATAATATCCCAGAGCGAGCCAGACTGTCCCTGTTCCCGGACATAATATCCCAGACCGAGCCAGACTGTCCCTGTTCCCGATGTAATATCCCAGACCGAGCCAGGCTGTCCCTGTTCCCGGACATAATATCCCAACCGAGCCAAACTGTCCCTGTTCCCGGACATAATATCCCAGACCGAGCCAGACTGTCCCTGTTCCCAGGAAATAATATCCTAGACCGAGCCAGACTGTCCCTGTTCCCAGACATAATATCCCAGACCGAGCCAGACTATCCCTGTTCCCGGATACAATATCCCAGACCGAGCCAGATCGTCCCTGTTCCCAGACATAATATCCCAGACCATGCCAGACTGTCCCTGTTCCGGGATATAATATTCCAAACCGAGCCAGGTCACCACTGTGCCCAGATAAAATATCCCAGACTGAGCTAGGCTGTCCCTGTTCTCGGGACATAATATCCCAGATCGAGCAAGGCTGTCCCTGTTCCCGGGACATAATATCCCAGACCGAGCCAGATCGTCCCTGTTCACTGACAGAATATCCCTGAACGAGCCAGGCTGTCCCTGTTCCCGGGACTAATATCCCAAACCGAGCCAGGCTGTCCCTGTTCCCAGGATAAAATATCCCAGACCGAGCCAGACTGTCCCTGTTCCCAGGATATAATACCCCAGACCGAGCCAGACTGTCCCTGTTCCCGGGACATAATATCCCAGATCGAGCCAGACTGTCTCTGTTCCCGGACGTAATATCCCAAACCGAGCCAGACTGTCCCTGTTCCTGGAACATAATATCCCAGAGCAAGCCAGGCTGTCCCTCTTCCTGGGACATAATATCCCAGACCGAGCCAGACTGTCTCTGTTCCCCGGACATAATATCCCAGACCGAGCTAGACTGTTGCTGTTCCCGGACACAATATCCCAGACCAAGCTAGACTGTTGCTCTTCCTGGACATAATATGCCAGACCGAGCCAGACTGTCCCTGATCCCGGGACAAAATATCCCAGACCGAGCCAGGCTGTCCCTGTTCCCGGACATAATATCCCAGACCGAGCCAGACTATCCCTGTTCCCGGGACATAATATCCCAGACCGAGCCAGACTGTTGCTGTTCCCGGACACAATATCCCAGACCGAGCCAGACTGCCCCTGATCCAGGGACAAAATATCCCAGACCGAGCCAGGCTGTCCCTGTTCACGGGAAATAATATCCCAGACTGAGCCAGGCTGTCCCTGTTCCCGGACATAATATCCCAGACTGAGCCAGGCTGTCCTTGATCCCGGGATATAATATCCCAGACCGAGCCAGACTGTCCTTGTTCCCGGACATAATATCCCAGACCGTGCCAGACTGTCAGTGTTCCCGGGACATAATATCCCAGACAGAGCCAGACTGTCCCAGTTCCCGGGCATAAATCCCCAGACCGTGCCACACAATCCCTGTTCCCGGGACATAATATCCCAGAACGAGCCAGGCTGTCCCTGTTCCCGGGACATAATATCCCAGAACGAGCCAGATTGTCCCTGTTCCCGGATACAATATCCCAGACCGAGCCAGACTGTCCCTGTTCCCGGACATAATATCCCAGAACGAGCCAGGCTGTCCCTGTTCTCGGGACATAATATCCCAGACCAAGCCAGGCTGTCCCTGTTCCCGGACATAATATCCCAGACCGAGACAGGCTGTCCCTGTTCCCGGGACATAATATCACAGACCGAGCCAGGCTGTCCCTGTTCCCGGGATATAATATCCCACACCAAGCCAGGCTGTCCCTGTTCCCGGGATATAATATCCCAGACCGAGCCAGACTGTCCCTGTTCCCGGGACATAATATCCCAGACCGAGCCAGACTATCCCAGTTCCCGGGACCTAATATCCCAGATCGAGGCAGACTGTCTCTGTTCCCGGATGTAACATCCCAAACCGAGCCAGACTGTCCCTGTTCCTGGAACATAATATCCCAGAGCAAGCCAGACTATCTCTGTTCCTGGGACATAATATCCCAGACCGAGCCAGACTGTTGCCGTTCACGGACACAATAACCTAGACCGAGCCAGACTGTTGCTGTTCCTGGACATAATATCCCAGACAGTGCCAGACTGTTGCTGTTCCCGGATATAATATCCCAGACCGAGCCAGACTGTCCCTGATCCCGGGACAAAATATCCCAGACCGAGCCAGACTGTCCCTGTTCCCGGACATAATATCCCAGACCGAGCCAGACTTTCCTTGTTCCCGGACATAATATCCCAGATCGAGCCAGACTGCTGCTGTTCCCGGGACATAATATCCCAGACTGAGCCAGACTGTCCCTGTTCCCGGACATAATATCCCAGACGGTGCCACACTGTACTTTTCCCGGACATAATATCCCAGACCATGCCAGACTGTCCCTGTTCCGGGATATAATATTCCAAACCGAGCCAGGTCACCACTGTGCCCAGATAAAATATCCCAGACTGAGCCAGACTGTCCCTGTTCCCGGATATAATATCCCAGACCGAGCTAGGCAGTCCCTGTTCCCGGGACATAATATCCCAAATCGA
Source organism: Isurus oxyrinchus (assembly GCA_026770705.1). Taxonomy (NCBI): domain Eukaryota; kingdom Metazoa; phylum Chordata; class Chondrichthyes; order Lamniformes; family Lamnidae; genus Isurus; species Isurus oxyrinchus. The sequence continues at coordinate 22,693 of JANJGN010002375.1, forward strand.
GCCAGGCTGTCCCTGTTCCCAGGACATAATATCCCAGACTGAGCCAGATCGTCCCTGTTCCCGGACATAATATCCCAGAACGAGCCAGACTGTCCCTGTTCCCGGGAAATAATATCCCAGAACGAGCCAGATTGTCCCTGTTCCTGGATACAATATCCCAGACCGAGCCAGACTGTCCCTGTTCCCGGACATAATATCCCAGAACGAGCCAGACTGTCCCTGTTCCCGGACATAATATCCCAGACCGAGCCAGACTGTCCCTGTTCCCGGACATAATATCCCAGAGCGAGCCAGACTGTCCCTGTTCCCGGACATAATATCCCAGACCGAGCCAGACTGTCCCTGTTCCCGATGTAATATCCCAGACCGAGCCAGGCTGTCCCTGTTCCCGGACATAATATCCCAACCGAGCCAAACTGTCCCTGTTCCCGGACATAATATCCCAGACCGAGCCAGACTGTCCCTGTTCCCAGGAAATAATATCCTAGACCGAGCCAGACTGTCCCTGTTCCCAGACATAATATCCCAGACCGAGCCAGACTATCCCTGTTCCCGGATACAATATCCCAGACCGAGCCAGATCGTCCCTGTTCCCAGACATAATATCCCAGACCATGCCAGACTGTCCCTGTTCCGGGATATAATATTCCAAACCGAGCCAGGTCACCACTGTGCCCAGATAAAATATCCCAGACTGAGCTAGGCTGTCCCTGTTCTCGGGACATAATATCGCAGATCGAGCCAGACTGTCCCTGTTCCCGGGACATAATATCCCAGACCGAGCCAGATCGTCCCTGTTCACTGACAGAATATCCCTGAACGAGCCAGGCTGTCCCTGTTCCCGGGACTAATATCCCAAACCGAGCCAGGCTGTCCCTGTTCCCAGGATAAAATATCCCAGACCGAGCCAGACTGTCCCTGTTCCCAGGATATAATACCCCAGACCGAGCCAGACTGTCCCTGTTCCCGGGACATAATATCCCAGATCGAGCCAGACTGTCTCTGTTCCCGGACGTCATATCCCAAACCGAGCCAGACTGTCCCTGTTCCTGGAACATAATATCCCAGAGCAAGCCAGGCTGTCCCTCTTCCTGGGACATAATATCCCAGACCGAGCCAGACTGTCTCTGTTCCCCGGACATAATATCCCAGACCGAGCTAGACTGTTGCTGTTCCCGGACACAATATCCCAGACCAAGCTAGACTGTTGCTCTTCCTGGACATAATATGCCAGACCGAGCCAGACTGTCCCTGATCCCGGGACAAAATATCCCAGACCGAGCCAGGCTGTCCCTGTTCCCGGACATAATATCCCAGACCGAGCCAGACTATCCCTGTTCCCGGGACATAATATCCCAGACCGAGCCAGACTGTTGCTGTTCCCGGACACAATATCCCAGACCGAGCCAGACTGCCCCTGATCCAGGGACAAAATATCCCAGACCGAGCCAGGCTGTCCCTGTTCACGGGAAATAATATCCCAGACTGAGCCAGGCTGTCCCTGTTCCCGGACATAATATCCCAGACTGAGCCAGGCTGTCCTTGATCCCGGGATATAATATCCCAGACCGAGCCAGACTGTCCTTGTTCCCGGACATAATATCCCAGACCGTGCCAGACTGTCAGTGTTCCCGGGACATAATATCCCAGACAGAGCCAGACTGTCCCAGTTCCCGGGCATAAATCCCCAGACCGTGCCACACAATCCCTGTTCCCGGGACATAATATCCCAGAACGAGCCAGGCTGTCCCTGTTCCCGGGACATAATATCCCAGAACGAGCCAGATTGTCCCTGTTCCCGGATACAATATCCCAGACCGAGCCAGACTGTCCCTGTTCCCGGACATAATATCCCAGAACGAGCCAGGCTGTCCCTGTTCTCGGGACATAATATCCCAGACCAAGCCAGGCTGTCCCTGTTCCCGGACATAATATCCCAGACCGAGACAGGCTGTCCCTGTTCCCGGGACATAATATCACAGACCGAGCCAGGCTGTCCCTGTTCCCGGGATATAATATCCCACACCAAGCCAGGCTGTCCCTGTTCCCGGGATATAATATCCCAGACCGAGCCAGACTGTCCCTGTTCCCGGGACATAATATCCCAGACCGAGCCAGACTATCCCAGTTCCCGGGACCTAATATCCCAGATCGAGGCAGACTGTCTCTGTTCCCGGATGTAACATCCCAAACCGAGCCAGACTGTCCCTGTTCCTGGAACATAATATCCCAGAGCAAGCCAGGCTGTCCCTGTTCCCAGGACATAATATCCCAGACCGAGCCAGACTGTTGCCGTTCACGGACACAATAACCTAGACCGAGCCAGACTGTTGCTGTTCCTGGACATAATATCCCAGACAGTGCCAGACTGTTGCTGTTCCCGGATATAATATCCCAGACCGAGCCAGACTGTCCCTGATCCCGGGACAAAATATCCCAGACCGAGCCAGACTGTCCCTGTTCCCGGACATAATATCCCAGACCGAGCCAGACTTTCCTTGTTCCCGGACATAATATCCCAGATCGAGCCAGACTGCTGCTGTTCCCGGGACATAATATCCCAGACTGAGCCAGACTGTCCCTGTTCCCGGACATAATATCCCAGACGGTGCCACACTGTACTTTTCCCGGACATAATATCCCAGACCATGCCAGACTGTCCCTGTTCCGGGATATAATATTCCAAACCGAGCCAGGTCACCACTGTGCCCAGATAAAATATCCCAGACTGAGCCAGACTGTCCCTGTTCCCGGATATAATATCCCAGACCGAGCTAGGCAGTCCCTGTTCCCGGGACATAATATCCCAAATCGAGCCAGGCTGTCCCTGTTCCCAGGACATAATATCCCAGACTGAGCCAGATCGTCCCTGTTCCCGGACATAATATCCCAGAACGAGCCAGACTGTCCCTGTTCCCGGGAAATAATATCCCAGAACGAGCCAGATTGTCCCTGTTCCTGGATACAATATCCCAGACCGAGCCAGACTGTCCCTGTTCCCGGACATAATATCCCAGAACGAGCCAGACTGTCCCTGTTCCCGGACATAATATCCCAGACCGAGCCAGGCTGTCCCTGTTCCCGGGACTTAATATCCCAGACCGAGCCAGGCTGTCCCTGTTCCCGGGATATAATATCCCACACCAAGCCAGGCTGTCCCTGTTCCCGGGATATAATATCCCAGACCGAGCCAGACTGTCCCTGTTCCCGGGACATAATATCCCAGACCGAGCCAGACTATCCCAGTTCCCGGGACATAATATCCCAGATCGAGGCAGGCTGTCTCTGTTCCCGGACGTAATATCCCAAACCGAGCCAGACTGTCCCTGTTCCTGGAACATAATATCCCAGAGCAAGCCAGACTGTCTCTGTTCCGGGGACATAATATCCCAGACCGAGCCAGACTGTTGCCGTTCACGGACACAATAACCTAGACCGAGCCAGACTGTTGCTGTTCCTGGACATAATATCCCAGACAGTGCCAGACTGTTGCTGTTCCCGGATATAATATCCCAGACCGAGCCAGACTGTCCCTGATCCCGGGACAAAATATCCCAGACCGAGCCAGACTGTCCCAGTTCCCGGACCTAATATCCCAGACCGAGCCAGACTTTCCTTGTTCCCGGACATAATATCCCAGATCGAGCCAGACTTTCCTTGTTCCCGGACATAAAATCCCAGACCTAGCCAGACTGTTGGTCTTCCCCGACATAATATCCCAGATCGAGCCAGACTGTCCCTGTTCCCGGACATAATATCCCAGACCGTGCCACACTATCCCTGTTCCCGGGACATAATATCGCAGATCGAGCCAGACTGTCCCTGTTCCCGGGACTTAATATCCCATACGGAGCCAGGCTGTCCCTGTTCCCGGGATATAATATCCCACACCAAGCCAGGCTGTCCCTGTTCCCGGGACATAATATCCCAGACCGAGCCAGACTGTCCCTGTTCCTGGGACATAATATCCCAGACGGAGCCAGACTGTCAGTGTTCCTGGACATATCCCAGTCCGAGCCAGACTGTACCTTTCCCGGACATAATGCCCCAGACCGAGCCAGACTGTCCCTGTTCCCGGGACATAACATCCCACACCGAACCAGACTATCCCTGTTGCCGGACATAACATCCCAGTCCGAGCCAGACTATCCCTGTTGCCGGACATAACATCTCAGACCGAGCCAGACTATCCCTGTTCCCGGACATAATATCCCAGACCGAGCCAGACGGTCCCTGTTCCCGGATATAATATCCCAACCGAGCCAGACTGTCAATGTTCTCGGGACATAATATCACAGACCAAGCCAGGCTGTCCCTGTTCCCGGACATAATATCCCAGACCGAGCCAGGCTGTCCCTGTTCCTGGGATATAATATCCCAGACCGAGCCAGGCTGTCCATGTTCCCGGGATATAATATCCCAGACCGAGCCAGGCTGTCCCTGTTCCCGGGATATAATATCCCAGACCGAGCCAGACTATCCCCGTTCCCGGGACATAATATCCCAGATTGAGGCAGACTGTCTCTGTTCCCGGACGTGATATCCCAAACCGAGCCAGACTGTCCCTGTTCCTGGAACATAATATACCAGAGCAAGCCAGACTGTCCCTGTTCCCGGATACGATATCCCAGACCGAGCCAGACTGTTGCTGTTCCCGGACACAATATCCCAGACCCTGCCAGACTGTTGCTGTTCCCGGATATAATATCCCAGACTGAGCCAGACTGTCCCTGATCCCGGGATAAAATATCCCAGACCGAACCAGACTGTCCCTGTTCACGGGACATAATATCCCAGACCGAGCCAGGCTGTCCCTGTTCCCGGACATAATATCCCAGACCGAGCCAGACTGTCCCTGTTCCCGGACATAATATCCCAGACCGAGCCAGACTGTCCCTGTTCCCGATGTAATATCCCAGACCGAGCCAGGCTGTCCTTGTTCCCGGACATAATATCCCAACCGAGCCAAACTGTCCCTGTTCCCAGACATAATATCCCAGACCGAGCCAGACTGTTGCTGTTCCCGGACACAATATCCCAGACCGAGCCAGGCTGTCCCTGATCCCGGGACAAAATATCCCAGACCGAGCCAGGCTGTCCCTGTTCCCGGACATAATATCCCAGACCGAGCCAGACGGTCCCTGTTCCCGGACACAATATCCCAGACCGAGCCAGACTGTCCCTGATCCCGGGACAAAATATCCCAGACCGAGCCAGGCTGTCCCTGTTCCCGGACATAATATCCCAGACCGAGGCAGACTGTCCCTGTTCCCTGACATAATATCCCAGAGGGAGCCAGACTTTCCTTGTTCCCGGACATAATATCCCAGACCGAGCCAGACTGTCCCTGTTCCCAGGACATAATATCCCAGACCGAGCCAGGCTGTCCCTGTTCCCGGGATATAATATCCCAGAGCGTGCCAGACTGTCCCCGTTCTCGGATACAATATCCCAGACCGAGACAGACTGTACCTTTCCCGGATATAATATTCCAAACCGAGCCAGACTGTCACTGTTCCGAGACAAAATATCCCAGACCGTGCCAGACTGTCAATGTTCCCGGGACATAATATCGCAGACCGAGCCAGACTGTCCCTGTTCCCAGGAAATAATATCCTAGACCGAGCCAGACTGTCCCTGTTCCCATGACATAATATCGCAGATCGAGCCAGACTGTCCCTGTTCCCGGGACTTAATATCCCAGACCGAGCCAGGCTGTCCTTGTTCCCGGCATATAATATCCCACACCAAGCCAGGCTGTCCCTGTTCCCGGGATATAATATCCTAGACCGAGCCAGACTGTCCCTGTTCCCGGGACATAATATCCCAGACCGAGCCAGACTGTCCCAGTTCCCGGGACCTAATATCCCAGATCGAGGCAGACTGTCTCTGTTCCCGGACGTAACATCCCAAACCGAGCCAGACTGCCCCTGTTCCTGGAACATAATATCCCAGAGCAAGCCAGACTATCTCTGTTCCTGGGATATAATATCCCAGACCGAGCCAGACTGTTGCCGTTCACGGACACAATAACCTAGACCGAGCCAGACTGTTGCTGTTGCTGGACATAATATCCCAGACAGTGCCAGACTGTTGCTGTTCCCGGATATAATATCCCAGACCGAGCCAGACTGTCCCTGATCCCGGGACAAAATATCCCAGACCGAGCCAGACTGTCCCTGTTCCCGGACATAATATCCCAGACAGAGCCAGACTTTCCTTGTTCCCGGATATATTATTCCAAACCGAGACAGGCTGTCCCTGTTCCCAGACAAAATATCCCAGACCGAGCCAGACTGTCCCTGTTCCCGGACATAGTATCCCAGATCAAGCCAGACTGTTTCTATTCGCGGACATAATATCCCAGACCGAGCCACACAACCACTGTCCCGGAAATAATAACCCAAATCGAGCCAGACTGTCCCTGTTCCCGGACATAATATCCCAGACCGAGACAGACTGCTGCTGTTCCCGGGACATAATATCCCAGACTGAGCCAGACTGTCCCTGTTCCCGGACATAATATCCCAGACGGTGCCACACTGTACTTTTCCCGGACATAAAATCCCAGACCGTGCCAGACTGTCCCTGTTCCGGGATATAATATTCCAAACCGAGCCAGGTCACCACTGTGCCCAGATAAAATATCCCAGACTGAGCCAGACTGTCCCTGTTCCCGGATATAATATCCCAGACCGAGCTAGGCAGTCCCTGTTCCCGGGACATAATATCCCAAATCGAGCCAGGCTGTCCCTGTACCCAGGACATAATATCCCAGACTGAGCCAGATCGTCCCTGTTCCCGGACATAATATCCCAGAACGAGCCAGGCTGTCCCTGTTCCCGGGACATAATATCCCAGAACGAGCCAGATTGTCCCTGTTCCCGGATACAATATCCCAGACCGAGCCAGACTGTCCCTGTTCCCGGACATAATATCCCAGAACGAGCCAGGCTGTCCCTGTTCTCGGGACATAATATCCCAGACCAAGCCAGACTGTCCCTGTTCCCGGACATAATATCCCAGACCGAGCCAGGCTGTCCCTGTTCCCGGGACTTAATATCCCAGACCGAGCCAGGCTGTCCCTGTTCCCGGACATAATATCCCAGACCGAGCCAGGCTGTCCCTGTTCCTGGGATATAATATCCCAGACCGAGCCAGGCTGTCCCTGTTCCCGGGATATAATATCCCAGACCGAGCCAGGCTGTCCCTGTTCCCGGGATATAATATCCCAGACCGAGCCAGACTATCCCCGTTCCCGGGACATAATATCCCAGATTGAGGCAGACTGTCTCTGTTCCCGGACGTGATATCCCAAACCGAGCCAGACTGTCCCTGTTCCTGGAACATAATATCCCAGAGCAAGACAGACTGTCCCTGTTCCCGGATACGATATCCCAGACCGAGCCAGACTGTTGCTGTTCCCGGACACAATATCCCAGACCGTGCCAGACTGTTGCTGTTCCCGGACACAATATCCCAGACCGTGCCAGACTGTTGCTGTTCCCGGATATAATATCCCAGACTGAGCCAGACTGTCCCTGATCCCGGGACAAAATATCCCAGACCGAACCAGACTGTCCCTGTTCACAGGACATAATATCCCAGACCGAGCCAGGCTGTCCCTGTTCCCGGACATAATATCCCAGACCGAGCCAGACTGTCCCCGTTCCCGATGTAATATCCCAGACCGAGCCAGGCTGTCCTTGTTCCCGGACATAATATCCCAACCGAGCCAAACTGTCCCTGTTCCCAGACATAATATCCCAGACCGAGCCAGACTGTTGCTGTTCCCGGACACAATATCCCAGACCGAGCCAGGCTGTCCCTGATCCCGGGACAAAATATCCCAGACCGAGCCAGGCTGTCCCTGTTCCCGGACATAATATTCCAGACCGAGCCAGACTGTCCCTGTTCCCGGACATAATATCCCAGAGCGAGTCAGACTGTCCCTGTTCCCGGACATAATATCCCAGACCGAGCCAGACTGTCCCTGTTCCCGATGTAATATCCCAGACCGAGCCAGGCTGTCCCTGTTCCCGGACATAATATCCCAACCGAGCCAAACTGTCCCTGTTCCCGGACATAATATCCCAGACCGAGCCAGACTGTCCCTGTTCCCAGGAAATAATATCCTAGACCGAGCCAGACTGTCCCTGTTCCCAGACATAATATCCCAGACCGAGCCAGACTATCCCTGTTCCCGGATACAATATCCCAGACCGAGCCAGATCGTCCCTGTTCCCAGACATAATATCCCAGACCATGCCAGACTGTCCCTGTTCCGGGATATAATATTCCAAACCGAGCCAGGTCACCACTGTGCCCAGATAAAATATCCCAGACTGAGCTAGGCTGTCCCTGTTCTCGGGACATAATATCGCAGATCGAGCCAGACTGTCCCTGTTCCCGGGACATAATATCCCAGACCGAGCCAGATCGTCCCTGTTCACTGACAGAATATCCCTGAACGAGCCAGGCTGTCCTTGTTCCCGGGACTAATATCCCAAACCGAGCCAGGCTGTCCCTGTTCCCAGGATAAAATATCCCAGACCGAGCCAGACTGTCCCTGTTCCCAGGATATAATACCCCAGACCGAGCCAGACTGTCCCTGTTCCCGGGACATAATATCCCAGATCGAGCCAGACTGTCTCTGTTCCCGGACGTCATATCCCAAACCGAGCCAGACTGTCCCTGTTCCTGGAACATAATATCCCAGAGCAAGCCAGGCTGTCCCTCTTCCTGGGACATAATATCCCAGACCGAGCCAGACTGTCTCTGTTCCCCGGACATAATATCCCAGACCGAGCTAGACTGTTGCTGTTCCCGGACACAATATCCCAGACCAAGCTAGACTGTTGCTCTTCCTGGACATAATATGCCAGACCGAGCCAGACTGTCCCTGATCCCGGGACAAAATATCCCAGACCGAGCCAGGCTGTCCCTGTTCCCGGACATAATATCCCAGACCGAGCCAGACTATCCCTGTTCCCGGGACATAATATCCCAGACCGAGCCAGACTGTTGCTGTTCCCGGACACAATATCCCAGACCGAGCCAGACTGCCCCTGATCCAGGGACAAAATATCCCAGACCGAGCCAGGCTGTCCCTGTTCACGGGAAATAATATCCCAGACTGAGCCAGGCTGTCCCTGTTCCCGGACATAATATCCCAGACTGAGCCAGGCTGTCCTTGATCCCGGGATATAATATCCCAGACCGAGCCAGACTGTCCTTGTTCCCGGACATAATATCCCAGACCGTGCCAGACTGTCAGTGTTCCCGGGACATAATATCCCAGACAGAGCCAGACTGTCCCAGTTCCCGGGCATAAATCCCCAGACCGTGCCACACAATCCCTGTTCCCGGGACATAATATCCCAGAACGAGCCAGGCTGTCCCTGTTCCCGGGACATAATATCCCAGAACGAGCCAGATTGTCCCTGTTCCCGGATACAATATCCCAGACCGAGCCAGACTGTCCCTGTTCCCGGACATAATATCCCAGAACGAGCCAGGCTGTCCCTGTTCTCGGGACATAATATCCCAGACCAAGCCAGGCTGTCCCTGTTCCCGGACATAATATCCCAGACCGAGACAGGCTGTCCCTGTTCCCGGGACATAATATCACAGACCGAGCCAGGCTGTCCCTGTTCCCGGGATATAATATCCCACACCAAGCCAGGCTGTCCCTGTTCCCGGGATATAATATCCCAGACCGAGCCAGACTGTCCCTGTTCCCGGGACATAATATCCCAGACCGAGCCAGACTATCCCAGTTCCCGGGACCTAATATCCCAGATCGAGGCAGACTGTCTCTGTTCCCGGATGTAACATCCCAAACCGAGCCAGACTGTCCCTGTTCCTGGAACATAATATCCCAGAGCAAGCCAGACTATCTCTGTTCCTGGGACATAATATCCCAGACCGAGCCAGACTGTTGCCGTTCACGGACACAATAACCTAGACCGAGCCAGACTGTTGCTGTTCCTGGACATAATATCCCAGACAGTGCCAGACTGTTGCTGTTCCCGGATATAATATCCCAGACCGAGCCAGACTGTCCCTGATCCCGGGACAAAATATCCCAGACCGAGCCAGACTGTCCCTGTTCCCGGACATAATATCCCAGACCGAGCCAGACTTTCCTTGTTCCCGGACATAATATCCCAGATCGAGCCAGACTGCTGCTGTTCCCGGGACATAATATCCCAGACTGAGCCAGACTGTCCCTGTTCCCGGACATAATATCCCAGACGGTGCCACACTGTACTTTTCCCGGACATAATATCCCAGACCATGCCAGACTGTCCCTGTTCCGGGATATAATATTCCAAACCGAGCCAGGTCACCACTGTGCCCAGATAAAATATCCCAGACTGAGCCAGACTGTCCCTGTTCCCGGATATAATATCCCAGACCGAGCTGGGCAGTCCCTGTTCCCGGGACATAATATCCCAAATCGAGCCAGGCTGTCCCTGTTCCCAGGACATAATATCCCAGACTGAGCCAGATCGTCCCTGTTCCCGGACATAATATGCCAGAACGAGCCAGACTGTCCCTGTTCCCGGGAAATAATATCCCAGAACGAGCCAGATTGTCCCTGTTCCTGGATACAATATCCCAGACCGAGCCAGACTGTCCCTGTTCCCGGACATAATATCCCAGAACGAGCCAGACTGTCCCTGTTCCCGGACATAATATCCCAGACCGAGCCAGGCTGTCCCTGTTCCCGGGACTTAATATCCCAGACCGAGCCAGGCTGTCCCTGTTCCCGGGATATAATATCCCACACCAAGCCAGGCTGTCCCTGTTCCCGGGATATAATATCCCAGACCGAGCCAGACTGTCCCTGTTCCCGGGACATAATATCCCAGACCGAGCCAGACTATCCCAGTTCCCGGGACATAATATCCCAGATCGAGGCAGGCTGTCTCTGTTCCCGGACGTAATATCCCAAACCGAGCCAGACTGTCCCTGTTCCTGGAACATAATATCCCAGAGCAAGCCAGACTGTCTCTGTTCCGGGGACATAATATCCCAGACCGAGCCAGACTGTTGCCGTTCACGGACACAATAACCTAGACCGAGCCAGACTGTTGCTGTTCCTGGACATAATATCCCAGACAGTGCCAGACTGTTGCTGTTCCCGGATATAATATCCCAGACCGAGCCAGACTGTCCCTGATCCCGGGACAAAATATCCCAGACCGAGCCAGACTGTCCCAGTTCCCGGACGTAATATCCCAGACCGAGCCAGACTTTCCTTGTTCCCGGACATAATATCCCAGATCGAGCCAGACTTTCCTTGTTCCCGGACATAAAATCCCAGACCTAGCCAGACTGTTGGTCTTCCCCGACATAATATCCCAGATCGAGCCAGACTGTCCCTGTTCCCGGACATAATATCCCAGACCGAGCCAGACTGTCCCTGTTCCCGGATATAATATTCCAATCCGAGCCAGACTGTCACTGTTCCGAGACAAAATATCCCAGACCGTGCCAGACTGTCAGTGTTCCCAGGACATAATATCCCAGACAGAGCCAAACTGTCCCTGTTCCCGGGCATAAATCCCCAGACCGTGCCACACTATCCCTGTTCCCGGGACATAATATCGCAGATCGAGCCAGACTGTCCCTGTTCCCGGGACTTAATATCCCATACGGAGCCAGGCTGTCCCTGTTCCCGGGATATAATATCCCACACCAAGCCAGGCTGTCCCTGTTCCCGGGACATAATATCCCAGACCGAGCCAGACTGCCCCTGTTCCTGGGACATAATATCCCAGACGGAGCCAGACTGTCAGTGTTCCTGGACATATCCCAGTCCGAGCCAGACTGTACCTTTCCCGGACATAATGCCCCAGACCGAGCCAGACTGTCCCTGTTCCCGGGACATAACATCCCACACCGAACCAGACTATCCCTGTTGACGGACATAACATCCCAGTCCGAGCCAGACTATCCCTGTTGCCGGACATAACATCTCAGACCGAGCCAGACTATCCCTGTTCCCGGACATAATATCCCAGACCGAGCCAGACGGTCCCTGTTCCCGGATATAATATCCCAACCGAGCCAGACTGTCAATGTTCTCGGGACATAATATCACAGACCAAGCCAGGCTGTCCCTGTTCCCGGACATAATATCCCAGACCGAGCCAGGCTGTCCCTGTTCCTGGGATATAATATCCCAGACCGAGCCAGGCTGTCCATGTTCCCGGGATATAATATCCCAGACCGAGCCAGGCTGTCCCTGTTCCCGGGATATAATATCCCAGACCGAGCCAGACTATCCCCGTTCCCGGGACATAATATCCCAGATTGAGGCAGACTGTCTCTGTTCCCGGACGTGATATCCCAAACCGAGCCAGACTGTCCCTGTTCCTGGAACATAATATACCAGAGCAAGCCAGACTGTCCCTGTTCCCGGATACGATATCCCAGACCGAGCCAGGCTGTTGCTGTTCCCGGACACAATATCCCAGACCCTGCCAGACTGTTGCTGTTCCCGGATATAATATCCCAGACTGAGCCAGACTGTCCCTGATCCCGGGATAAAATATCCCAGACCGAACCAGACTGTCCCTGTTCACGGGACATAATATCCCAGACCGAGCCAGGCTGTCCCTGTTCCCGGACATAATATCCCAGACCGAGCCAGACTGTCCCTGTTCCCGGACATAATATCCCAGACCGAGCCAGACTGTCCCTGTTCCCGATGTAATATCCCAGACCGAGCCAGGCTGTCCTTGTTCCCGGACATAATATCCCAACCGAGCCAAACTGTCCCTGTTCCCAGACATAATATCCCAGACCGAGCCAGACTGTTGCTGTTCCCGGACACAATATCCCAGACCGAGCCAGGCTGTCCCTGATCCCGGGACAAAATATCCCAGACCGAGCCAGGCTGTCCCTGTTCCCGGACATAATATCCCAGACCGAGCCAGACTGTCCCTGTTCCCGGACACAATATCCCAGACCGAGCCAGACTGTCCCTGATCCCGGGACAAAATATCCCAGACCGAGCCAGGCTGTCCCTGTTCCCGGACATAATATCCCAGACCGAGGCAGACTGTCCCTGTTCCCTGACATAATATCCCAGAGGGAGCCAGACTTTCCTTGTTCCCGGACATAATATCCCAGACCGAGCCAGACTGTCCCTGTTCCCGGGACATAATATCCCAGACCGAGCCAGGCTGTCCCTGTTCCCGGGATATAATATCCCAGAGCGTGCCAGACTGTCCCCGTTCTCGGATACAATATCCCAGACCGAGACAGACTGTACCTTTCCCGGATATAATATTCCAAACCGAGCCAGACTGTCACTGTTCCGAGACAAAATATCCCAGACCGTGCCAGACTGTCAATGTTCCCGGGACATAATATCGCAGACAGAGCCAAACTGTCCCTGTTCCCGGGCATAAATCCCCAGACCGTGCCACACTATCCCTGTTCCCATGACATAATATCGCAGATCGAGCCAGACTGTCCCTGTTCCCGGGACTTAATATCCCAGACCGAGCCAGGCTGTCCTTGTTCCCGGCATATAATATCCCACACCAAGCCAGGCTGTCCCTGTTCCCGGGATATAATATCCTAGACCGAGCCAGACTGTCCCTGTTCCCGGGACATAATATCCCAGACCGAGCCAGACTGTCCCTGTTCCCGGGACATAATATCCCAGACCGAGCCAGACTATCCCAGTTCCCGGGACCTAATATCCCAGATCGAGGCAGACTGTCTCTGTTCCCGGACGTAACATCCCAAACCGAGCCAGACTGCCCCTGTTCCTGGAACATAATATCCCAGAGCAAGCCAGACTATCTCTGTTCCTGGGATATAATATCCCAGACCGAGCCAGACTGTTGCCGTTCACGGACACAATAACCTAGACCGAGCCAGACTGTTGCTGTTGCTGGACATAATATCCCAGACAGTGCCAGACTGTTGCTGTTCCCGGATATAATATCCCAGACCGAGCCAGACTGTCCCTGATCCCGGGACAAAATATCCCAGACCGAGCCAGACTGTCCCTGTTCCCGGACATAATATCCCAGACAGAGCCAGACTTTCCTTGTTCCCGGATATATTATTCCAAACCGAGACAGGCTGTCCCTGTTCCCAGACAAAATATCCCAGACCGAGCCAGACTGTCCCTGTTCCCGGACATAGTATCCCAGATCAAGCCAGACTGTTTCTATTCGCGGACATAATATCCCAGACCGAGCCACACAACCACTGTCCCGGAAATAATAACCCAAATCGAGCCAGACTGTCCCTGTTCCCGGACATAATATCCCAGACCGAGACAGACTGCTGCTGTTCCCGGGACATAATATCCCAGACTGAGCCAGACTGTCCCTGTTCCCGGACATAATATCCCAGACGGTGCCACACTGTACTTTTCCCGGACATAAAATCCCAGACCGTGCCAGACTGTCCCTGTTCCGGGATATAATATTCCAAACCGAGCCAGGTCACCACTGTGCCCAGATAAAATATCCCAGACTGAGCCAGACTGTCCCTGTTCCCGGATATAATATCCCAGACCGAGCTAGGCAGTCCCTGTTCCCGGGACATAATATCCCAAATCGAGCCAGGCTGTCCCTGTACCCAGGACATAATATCCCAGACTGAGCCAGATCGTCCCTGTTCCCGGACATAATATCCCAGAACGAGCCAGGCTGTCCCTGTTCCCGGGACATAATATCCCAGAACGAGCCAGATTGTCCCTGTTCCCGGATACAATATCCCAGACCGAGCCAGACTGTCCCTGTTCCCGGACATAATATCCCAGAACGAGCCAGGCTGTCCCTGTTCTCGGGACATAATATCCCAGACCAAGCCAGACTGTCCCTGTTCCCGGGATATAATATCCCAGACCGAGCCAGGCTGTCTCTGTTCCCGGGATATAATATCCCAGACCGAGCCAGACTATCCCCGTTCCCGGGACATAATATCCCAGATTGAGGCAGACTGTCTCTGTTCCCGGACGTGATATCCCAAACCGAGCCAGACTGTCCCTGTTCCTGGAACATAATATCCCAGAGCAAGACAGACTGTCCCTGTTCCCGGATACGATATCCCAGACCGAGCCAGACTGTTGCTGTTCCCGGACACAATATCCCAGACCGTGCCAGACTGTTGCTGTTCCCGGATATAATATCCCAGACTGAGCCAGACTGTCCCTGATCCCGGGACAAAATATCCCAGACCGAACCAGACTGTCCCTGTTCACAGGACATAATATCCCAGACCGAGCCAGGCTGTCCCTGTTCCCGGACATAATATCCCAGACCGAGCCAGACTGTCCCCGTTCCCGATGTAATATCCCAGACCGAGCCAGGCTGTCCTTGTTCCCGGACATAATATCCCAACCGAGCCAAACTGTCCCTGTTCCCAGACATAATATCCCAGACCGAGCCAGACTGTTGCTGTTCCCGGACACAATATCCCAGACTGAGCCAGGCTGTCCCTGATCCCGGGACAAAATATCCCAGACCGAGCCAGGCTGTCCCTGTTCCCGGACATAATATTCCAGACCGAGCCAGACTGTCCCTGTTCCCGGATACAATATCCCAGACCGAGCCAGACTGTCCCTGATCCCGGGACAAAATATCCCAGACCGAGCCAGGTAGTCCCTTTTCCCGGACATAATATCCCAGACCGAGCCAGACTGTCCCTGTTCCCTGACATAATATCCCAGAGGGAGCCAGACTTTCCTTGTTCCCGGACATAATATCCCAGACCGAGCCAGACTGTCCCTGTTCCCGGGACATAATATCCCAGACCGAGCCAGGCTGTCCCTGTTCCCGGGGTATAATATCCCAGAGCGTGCCAGACTGTCCCCGTTCTCGGATACAATATCCCAGACCGAGACAGACTGTACCTTTCCTGGATATAATATTCCAAACCGAGCCAGACTGTCACTGTTCCCAGGACATAATATCGCAGACAGAGCCAAACTGTCCCTGTTCCCGGGCATAAATCCCCAGACCGTGCTACACTATCCCTGTTCCCGGGACATAATATCGCAGATCGAGCCAGACTGTCCCTGTTCCCGGGACTTAATATCCCAGACCGAGCCAGGCGGTCCTTGTTGCCGGCATATAATATCCCACACCAAGCCAGGCTGTCCCTGTTCCCGGGATATAATATCCCAGACCGAGCCAGACTGTCCCTGTTCCCGGGACATAATATCCCAGACCGAGCCAGACTGTCCCTGTTCCCGGGACATAATATCCCAGACCGAGCCAGACTATCCCAGTTCCCGGGACATAATATCCCAGATCGAGGCAGACTGTCCCTGTTCCCGGACATAATATCCCAGACCGAGCCAGACTGTCAGTGTTCCCAGGACATAATATCGCAGACAGAGCCAAACTGTCCCTGTTCCCGGGCATAAATCCCCAGACCGTGCTACACTATCCCTGTTCCCAGGACATAATATCGCAGACAGAGCCAAACTGTCCCTGTTCCCGGGCATAAATCCCCAGACCGTGCTACACTATCCCTGTTCCCGGGACATAATATCGCAGATCGAGCCAGACTGTCCCTGTTCCCGGGACTTAATATCCCAGACCGAGCCAGGCGGTCCTTGTTGCCGGCATATAATATCCCACACCAAGCCAGGCTGTCCCTGTTCCCGGGATATAATATCCCAGACCGAGCCAGACTGTCCCTGTTCCCGGGACATAATATCCCAGACCGAGCCAGACTGTCCCTGTTCCCGGACATAATATCCCAGACCGAGCCAGACTGTCAGTGTTCCCAGGACATAATATCGCAGACAGAGCCAAACTGTCCCTGTTCCCGGGCATAAATCCCCAGACCGTGCTACACTATCCCTGTTCCCGGGACATAATATCCCAGATCGAGCCAGACTGTCCCTGTTCCCGGGACTTAATATCCCAGACCGAGCCAGGCTGTCCTTGTTCCCGGCATATAATATCCCACACCAAGCCAGGCTGTCCCTGTTCCCGGGATATAATATCCCAGACCGAGCCAGACTGTCCCTGTTCCCGGGACATAATATCCCAGACCGAGCCAGACTGTCCCTGTTCCCGGGACATAATATCCCAGACCGAGCCAGACTATCCCAGTTCCCGGGACATAATATCCCAGATCGAGGCAGACTGTCTCTGTTCCCGGACGTAACATCCCAAACCGAGCCAGACTGCCCCTGTTCCTGGAACATAATATCCCAGAGCAAGACAGACTATCTCTGTTCCTGGGATATAATATCCCAGACCGAGCCAGACTGTTGCCGTTCACGGACACAATAACCTAGACCGAGCCAGACTGTTGCTGTTGCTGGACATAATATCCCAGACAGTGCCAGACTGTTGCTGTTCCCGGATATAATATCCCAGACCGAGCCAGACTGTCCCTGATCCCGGGACAAAATATCCCAGACCGAGCCAGACTGTCCCTGTTCCCGGACGTAATATCCCAGACCGAGCCAGACTTTCCTTGTTCCCGGACATAATATCCCAGATCGAGCCAGGCTGCTGCTGTTCCCGGGACATAATATCCCAGACTGAGCCAGACTGTCCCTGTTCCCGGACATAATATCCCAGACGGTGCCACACTGTACTTTTCCCGGACATAATATCCCAGACCGTGCCAGACTGTCCCTGTTCCGGGATATAATATTCCAAACCGAGCCAGGTCACCACTGTGCCCAGATAAAATATCCCAGACTGAGCCAGACTGTCCCTGTTCCCGGATATAATATCCCAAATCGAGCCAGGCTGTCCCTGTTCCCAGGACATAATATCCCAGACTGAGCCAGATCGTCCCTGTTCCCGGACATAATATCCCAGAACGAGCCAGACTGTCCCTGTTCCCGGGACATAATATCCCAGAACGAGCCAGATTGTCCCTGTTCCTGGATACAATATCCCAGACCGAGCCAGGCTGTCCCTGTTCCCGGACATAATATCCCAGACCGAGCCAGACTGTCCCTGTTCCCGGACATAATATCCCAGAACGAGCCAGGCTGTCCCTGTTCCCGGGACTTAATACCCCAGACCGAGCCAGGCTGTCCCTGTTCCCGGAATATAATAACCCACACTAAGCCAGGCTGTCCCTGTTCCCGGGATATAATATCCCAGACCGAGCCAGGCTGTCCCTGTTCCCGGGACATAATATCCCAGACCGAGCCAGACTGTCCCAGTTCCCGGGACATAATATCCCAGATCGAGGCAGACTTTCTCTGTTCCCGGACGTGATATCCCAAACCGAGCCAGACTGTCCCTGTTCCTGGAACATAATATCCCAGGGCAAGCCAGACTGTCCCTGTTCCCGGATACGATATCCCAGACCGAGCCAGACTGTTGCTGTTCCCGGACACAATATCCCAGACCGTGCCAGACTGTTGCTGTTCCCGGATATAATATCCCAGACTGAGCCAGAGTGACCCTGATCCCGGGACAAAATATCCCAGACCGAGCCAGACTGTCCCTGTTCACGGGACATAATATCCCAGACCGAGCCAGGCTGTCCCTGTTCCCGGACATAATATCCCAGACCGAGCCAGACTGTCCCTGTTCCCGATGTAATATCCCAGACCAAGCCAGGCTGTCCTTGTTCCCGGACATAATATCCCAACCGAGCCAAACTGTCCCTGTTCCCAGACATAATATCCCAGACCGAGCCAGACTGTTGCTCTTCCTGGACATAATATCCCAGACCGAGCCAGACAGTCCATGATCCCGGGACAAAATATCCCAGACCGAGCCAGGCTGTCCCTGTTCCCGGACATAATATCCCAGACCGAGCCAGACTGTCCCTGTTCCCGGGACATAATATCCCAGACCGAGCCAGACTATCCCAGTTCCCGGGACATAATATCCCAGATCGAGGCAGACTGTCTCTGTTCCCGGACGTAACATCCCAAACCGAGCCAGACTGCCCCTGTTCCTGGAACATAATATCCCAGAGCAAAACAGACTATCTCTGTTCCTGGGATATAATATCCCAGACCGAGCCAGACTGTTGCCGTTCACGGACACAATAACCTAGACCGAGCCAGACTGTTGCTGTTGCTGGACATAATATCCCAGACAGTGCCAGACTGTTGCTGTTCCCGGATATAATATCCCAGACCGAGCCAGACTGTCCCTGATCCCGGGACAAAATATCCCAGACCGAGCCAGACTGTCACTGTTCCCGGACGTAATATCCCAGACCGAGCCAGACTTTCCTTGTTCCCGGACATAATATCCCAGATCGAGCCAGGCTGCTGCTGTTCCCGGGACATAATATCCCAGACTGAGCCAGACTGTCCCTGTTCCCGGACATAATATCCCAGACGGTGCCACACTGTACTTTTCCCGGACATAATATCCCAGACCGTGCCAGACTGTCCCTGTTCCGGGATATAATATTCCAAACCGAGCCAGGTCACCACTGTGCCCAGATAAAATATCCCAGACTGAGCCAGACTGTCCCTGTTCCCGGATATAATATCCCAAATCGAGCCAGGCTGTCCCTGTTCCCAGGACATAATATCCCAGACTGAGCCAGATCGTCCCTGTTCCCGGACATAATATCCCAGAACGAGCCAGACTGTCCCTGTTCCCGGGACATAATATCCCAGAACGAGCCAGATTGTCCCTGTTCCTGGATACAATATCCCAGACCGAGCCAGGCTGTCCCTGTTCCCGGACATAATATCCCAGACCGAGCCAGACTGTCCCTGTTCCCGGACATAATATCCCAGAACGAGCCAGGCTGTCCCTGTTCCCGGGACTTAATACCCCAGACCGAGCCAGGCTGTCCCTGTTCCCGGAATATAATAACCCACACTAAGCCAGGCTGTCCCTGTTCCCGGGATATAATATCCCAGACCGAGCCAGGCTGTCCCTGTTCCCGGGACATAATATCCCAGACCGAGCCAGACTGTCCCAGTTCCCGGGACATAATATCCCAGATCGAGGCAGACTGTCCCTGTTCCCGGACATAATATCCCAGACCGAGCCAGAATGTCCCTGTTCCCGGATATAATATTCCAAACCGAGCCAGACTGTCCCTGTTCCTGGAACATAATATCCCAGAGCAAGCCAGACTGTCTCTGTTCCGGGGACATAATATCCCAGACCGAGCCAGACTGTTGCCGTTCACGGACACAATAACCTAGACCGAGCCAGACTGTTGCTGTTCCTGGACATAATATCCCAGACAGTGCCAGACTGTTGCTGTTTCCGGATATAATATCCCAGACCGAGCCAGACTGTCCCTGATCCCGGGACAAAATATCCCAGACCGAGCCAGACTGTCCCAGTTCCCGGACGTAATATCCCAGACCGAGCCAGACTTTCCTTGTTCCCGGACATAATATCCCAGATCCAGCCAGACTTTCCTTGTTCCCGGACATAAAATCCCAGACCTAGCCAGACTGTTGGTCTTCCCCGACATAATATCCCAGATCGAGCCAGACTGTCCCTATTCCCGGACATAATATCCCAGACCGAGCCAGAATGTCCCTGTTCCCGGATATAATATTCCAAACCGAGCCAGACTGTCACTGTTCCGAGACAAAATATCCCAGACCGTGCCAGACTGTCCCTGTTCACGGGACATAATATCCCAGACCGAGCCAGGCTGTCCCTGTTCCCGGAAAAAAATATCCCAGACCGAGCCAGACTGTCCCAGTTCCCGGAACATAATATCCCAGATCGAGCCAGGCTGTCCCTGTTCCCGGAACAAAATATCCCAGACCGAGCCAGACTGTCCCAGTTCCCGGACGTAATATCCCAGACCGAGCCAGACTTTCCTTGTTCCCGGACATAAAATCCCAGACCTAGCCAGACTGTTGGTCTTCCCCGACATAATATCCCAGATCGAGCCAGACTGTCCCTGTTCCCGGACATAATATCCCAGACCGAGCCAGACTGTCCCTGTTCCCGGATATAATATTCCAAACCGAGCCAGACTGTCACTGTTCCGAGACAAAATATCCCAGACCGTGCCAGACTGTCAGTGTTCCCGGGACATAATATCCCAGACAGAGCCAAACTGTCCCTGTTCCTGGGCATAAATCCCCAGACCGTGCCACACTATCCCTGTTCCCGGGACATAATATCGCAGATCGAGCCAGACTGTCCCTGTTCCCGGGACTTAATATCCCAGACGGAGCCAGGCTGTCCCTGTTCCCGGGATATAATATCCCACACCAAGCCAGGCTGTCCCTGTTCCCGGGACATAATATCCCAGACCGAGCCAGGCTGTCCCTGTTCCTGGGACATAATATCCCAGACGGAGCCAGACTGTCAGTGTTCCTGGACATATCCCAGTCCGAGCCAGACTGTACCTTTCCCGGACATAATGCCCCAGACCGAGCCAGACTGTCCCTGTTCCCGGGACATAACATCCCAGACCGAACCAGACTATCCCTGTTGCCGGACATAACATCCCAGACCGAGCCAGACTATCCCTGTTCCCGGACATAATATCCCAGACCGAGCCAGACGGTCCCTGTTCCCGGATATAATATCCCAACCGAGCCAGACTGTCAGTGTTCTCGGGACATAATATCCCAGACCAAGCCAGGCTGTCCCTGTTCCCGGACATAATATCCCAGAACGAGCCAGGCTGTCCCTGTTCCCGGGATATAATATCCCAGACCGAGCCAGGCTGTCCCTGTTCCCGGGATATAATATCCCAGACCGAGCCAGACTATCCCCGTTCCCGGGACATAATATCCCAGATTGAGGCAGACTGTCTCTGTTCCCGGACGTGATATCCCAAACCGAGCCAGACTGTCCCTGTTCCTGGAACATAATATCCCAGGGCAAGCCAGACTGTCCCTGTTCCCGGATACGATATCCCAGACCGAGCCAGACTGTTGCTGTTCCCGGACACAATATCCCAGACCGTGCCAGACTGTTGCTGTTCCCGGATATAATATCCCAGACTGAGCCAGAGTGACCCTGATCCCGGGACAAAATATCCCAGACCGAGCCAGACTGTCCCTGTTCACGGGACATAATATCCCAGACCGAGCCAGGCTGTCCCTGTTCCCGGACATAATATCCCAGACCGAGCCAGACTGTCCCTGTTCCCGATGTAATATCCCAGACCAAGCCAGGCTGTCCTTGTTCCCAGACATAATATCCCAACCGAGCCAAACTGTCCCTGTTCCCAGACATAATATCCCAGACCGAGCCAGACTGTTGCTGTTCCCGGACACAATATCCCAGACCGAGCCAGACTGTCCCTGATCCCGGGACAAAATATCCCAGACCGAGCCAGGCTGTCCCTGTTCCTGGACATAATATCCCAGACCGAGCCAGACTATCCCTGTTCCCGGGACATAATATCCCAGATCGAGCCAGATCGTCCCTGTTCACTGACATAATATCCCTGAACGAGCCAGGCTGTCCCTGTTCCCGTGACTGATATCCCAGACCGAGCCAGGCTGTCTCTGTTCCCGGGATAAAATATCCCAGACCGAGCCAGGCTGTCCCTGTTCCCGGGATATAATATCCCAGACCGAGCCAGACTGTCCCTGTTCCCGCGACATAATATCCCAGACCGAGCCAGACTATCCCTGTTCCCGGGACATAATATCCCAGATTGAGACAGACTGTCTCTGTTCCCGGACGTAATATCCCAAACCGAGCCAGACTGTCCCTGTTCCTGGAACATAATATCCCAGAGCAAGCCAGGCTGTCCCTGTTCCTGGGACATAATATCCCAGACCGAGCCAGACTGTCTCTGTTCCCCGGACATAATATCCCAGACCGAGCTAGACTGTTGCTGTTCCCGGACACAATATCCCAGACCGAGAGAGACTGTTGCTCTTCCTGGACATAATATCCCAGACCGAGCCAGACAGTCCCTGATCCCGGGACAAAATATCCCAGACCGAGCCAGGCTGTCCCTGTTCCCGGACATAATATCCCAGACCGAGCCAGACTGTCCCTGTTCCCGGGACATAATATCCCAGACCGAGCCAGACTGTTGCTGTTCCCGGACACAATATCCCAGACCGAGCCAGACTGTTGCTGTTCCCGGACACAATATCCCAGACCGAGCCAGACTGTCCCTGATCCCGGGACAAAATATCCCAGACCGAGCCAGGCTGTCCCTGTTCACGGGACATAATATCCCAGACCGAGCCAGGTAGTCCCTGTTCCCGGACATAATATCCCAGACCGAGCCAGGCTGTCCTTGATCCCGGGATATAATATCCCAGACCGAGCCAGACTGTCCCTGTTCCCGGACATAATATCCCAGACCGATCCAGGCTGTCCCTGTTCCCGGGATATAATATCCCAGAGCGTGCCAGACTGTCCCTGTTCCCGGATACAATATCCCAGACCGAGACAGACTGTACCTTTCCCGGATATAATATTCCAAACCGAGCCAGACTGTCACTGTTCCGAGACAAAATATCCCAGACCGTGCCAGACTGTCAGTGTTCCCGGGACATAATATCCCAGACAGAGCCAGACTGTCCCTGTTCCCGGGCATAAATCCCCAGACCGTGCCACACTATCCCTGTTCCCGGGACATAATATCGCAGATCGAGCCAGACTGTCCCTGTTCCCGGGACATAATATCCCAGATCGAGCCAGACTGTCTGTTCCCGGATGTAATATCCCAGACCGAGCCAGACTGTCCCTGCTCCCGGATACAATATCCCAGACCGAGCCAGATCGTCCCTGTTCCCAGACATAATATCCCAGACCATGCCAGACTGTCCCTGTTCCGGGATATAATATTCCAAACCGAGCCAGGTCTCCACTGTGCCCAGATAAAATATCCCAGACCGAGCCAGACTATCCCTGTTCCCGGACATAATATCCCAGACCGAGCCAGATTGTCCCTGTTCCCGGACATAACATCCCAGAACGAGCCAGACTAGCCCTGTTCCCGGGACTTAATATCCCAGACCGAGCCAGGCTGTCCCTGTTCCCGGGATATAATATCCCAGACCGAGCCAGGCTGTCCCTGTTCCCGGGATATAATATCCCAGACCGAGCCAGACTATCCCGTTCCCGGGACATAATATCCCAGATTGAGGCAGACTGTCTCTGTTCCCGGACGTGATATCCCAAACCGAGCCAGACTGTCCCTGTTCCTGGAACATAATATCCCAGAGCAAGCCAGACTGTCCCTGTTCCCGGATACGATATCCCCAACCGAGCCAGACTGTCAGTGTTCTCGGGACATAATATCCCAGACCAAGCCAGGCTGTCCCTGTTCCCGGACATAATATCCCAGACCGAGCCAGGCTGTCCCTGTTCCCGGACATAATATCCCAGACCGAGCCAGGCTGTCCCTGTTCCCGGGACTTAATATCCCAGACCGAGCCAGGCTGTCCCTGTTCCCGGGATATAATATCCCAGACCGAGCCAGGCTGTCCCTGTTCCCGGGATATAATATCCCAGACCGAGCCAGACTATCCCGTTCCCGGGACATAATATCCCAGATTGAGGCAGACTGTCTCTGTTCCCGGACGTGATATCCCAAACCGAGCCAGACTGTCCCTGTTCCTGGAACATATTATCCCAGAGCAAGCCAGACTGTCCCTGTTCCCGGATACGATATCCCAGACCGAGCCAGACTGTTGCTGTTCCCGGACACGATATCCCAGACCGTGCCAGACTGTTGCTGTTCCTGGATATGATATCCCAGACTGAGCCAGACTGTCCCTGATCACGGGACAAAATATCCCAGACCGAGCCAGACTGTCCCTGTTCACGGGACATAATATCCCAGACCGAGCCAGGCTGTCCCTGTTCCCGGACATAATATCCCAGACCGAGCCAGACTGTCCCTGTTCCCGATGAAATATCCCAGACCGAGCCAGGCTGTCCTTGTTCCCGGACATAATATCCCAACCGAGCCAAACTGTCCCTGTTCCCAGACATAATATCCCAGACTGAGCCAGACTGTCCCTGTTCCCGGGACATAATATCCTAGACCGAGCCAGACTGTCCCTGTTCCCAGACATAATATCCCAGACTGAGCCAGACTGTCCCTGTTCCCGGATAAAATATCCCAGACCGAGCCAGATCGACCCTGTTCCCAGACATAATATCCCAGACCGTGCCAGACTGTCCCTGTTCCGGGACATAATATTCCAAACCGAGCCAGGTCACCACTGTGCCCAGATAAAATATCCCAGACCGAGCCAGGCTGTCCCTGTTCCCGGGATATAATATCCCAGACCGAGCCAGACTGTCTCTGTTCCCGGGACATAGTATCCCAGACCGAGCCAGACTATCCCTGCTCCCGGGACATAATATCCCAGATCGAGCCAGACTGTCTCTGTTCCCGGACGTAATATCCCAAACCTAGCCAGACTGTCCCTGTTCCTGGAACATAATATCCCAGAGCAAGCCAGACTGTCCCTGTTCACGGGACATAATATCCCAGACTGAGCCAGGCTGTCCCTGTTCCCGGACATAATATCCCAGACCGAGCCAGGCTGTCCCTGATCCCGGGATATAATATCCCAGACCGAGTCAGATCGACCCTGTTCCCAGACATAATATCCCAGACCGTGCCAGACTGTCCCTGTTCCGGGACATAATATTCCAAACCGAGCCAGGTCACCACTGTGCCCAGATAAAATATCCCAGACCGAGCCAGGCTGTCCCTGTTCCCGGGATATAATATCCCAGACCGAGCCAGACTGTCCCTGTTCCTGGAACATAATATCCCAGAGCAAGCCAGACTGTCCCTGTTCACGGGACATAATATCCCAGACTGAGCCAGGCTGTCCCTGCTCCCGGACATAATATCCCAGACCGAGCCACGCTGTCCCTGATCCCGGGATATAATATCCCAGACCGAGTCAGACTGTCCCTGTTCCCGGACATAATATCCCAGACCGAGCCAGACTGTCCCTGTTCCCGGACATAATATCCCAGACCGAGCCAGACTGTCCCTGTTCCCGGACATAATATCCCAGAGGGAGCCAGACTTTCCTGGTTCCCGGACATAATATCCCAGACCGAGCCAGACTGTCCCTGTTCCCGGACACAATATCCCAGATCGAGCCAGACTGTCCCTGTTCCCGGGACATAACGTCCCAGACCGAGCCAGGCTGTCCCTGTTCCCGGGATATAATATCCCAGAGCGTGCCAGATTGTCCCTGTTCCCGGATACAATATCCCAGACCGAGACAGACTGTACCTTTCCCGGATATAATATTTCAAACCAAGCCAGACTGTCACTGTTCCGAGACAAAATATCCCAGACCGTGCCAGACTGTCAGTGTTCCCGGGACATAATATCCCAGACGGAGCCCGACTGTCCCTGTTCCCGGGCATAAATCCCCAGTCCGTGCCACACTATCCCTGTTCCCGGGACATAATATCACAGATCGAGCCAGACTGTCCTTGTTCCCGGGACATAATATCCCAGATTGAGCCAGACGGTCTCTGTTCCCGGATGTAATATCCCAATCCGAGCCAGACTGTCCCTGTTCCTGGAACATAATATCCCAGACCGAGCCAGACTGTACCTTTCCCGGACATAATGTCCCAGACCGAGCCAGACTGTCCCTGTTCCCAGATACAATATCCCAGACCGAGCCAGACTGGCCCTGTTCCCAGATACAATATCCCAGACCGAGCCAGACTGTCCCTGTTCCCAGATACAATATCCCAGACCGAGCCAGACTGGCCCTGTTCCCAGATACAATATCCCAGACCGAGCCAGACTGTCGCTGTTCCCGGACATAATATCCCAGACCAAGCCGGACTGTCGCTGTTCCCGGACATAATATCCCAGACCGAGCCGGACTGTCGCTGTTCCCGGACATAATATCCCAGACCGAGCCAGACTGTCCCTGTTCCCGGGACATAATATCCCAGACCGAGCCAGACTGTCCTTGTTCCGGGACATAATATCCCAGACCGAGCCGGACTGTCCCTGTTCCCGGATACAATATCCCAGACCGAGCCAGACTGTCGCTGTTCCCGGACATAATATCCCAGACCGAGCCGGACTGTCCCTGTTCCCGGAACATAATATCCCAGACCGAGCCGGACTGTCGCTGTTCCCGGACATAATATGCCAGAGGGAGCCAGACTGTCCTTATTCCCTGACATAATATCCCAGACCGAGCCAGACTGATGCTGTTCCCGGACATGATATCCCAGACCGAGCCAGAATGTTGCTCTTCCCGGACATAATATCCCAGACGGAGCCAGACTGTCCCTGTTCTCGGACATCATATCCCAGACCGAGCCACACTGTCCCTGTTCCCAGGACATAATATCCCAGAAAGAACCAGACTGTCCCTGTTCCCGGCCATAATTCCACAGACCGTGCCAGACATTCACTGCACGGGAAATAATATCCCAAACTGAACCAGACTGTCCCTGTTCACGGACATAATAGCCCAGATCAAGGCAGACTGTCCCTGTCCCGAGAACATAATATCACAGACCGAGCCAATCTGTCCCTGTTCCCAGAGATGATATCCCAGACCGGGCTCGGCTGTCCCTGTTCCCAGACATAATATCCCAGACCGTGCCACACTGTACCGCTCCCGGATGTAATATCCCAGACCGAGCCAGACTGTCCCTGTTCCCGGATACAATATCCCAGACCGAGCCAGATCGTCCCTGTTCCCAGACATAATATCCCAGACCATGCCAGACTGTCCCTGTTCCGGGATATAATATTCCAAACCGAGCCAGGTCTCCACTGTGCCCAGATAAAATATCCCAGACTGAGCCAGACTATCCCTGTTCCCGGACATAATATCCCAGACCGAGCCAGATCGTCCCTGTTCCCGGACATAACATCCCAGAACGAGCCAGACTAGCCCTGTTCCCGGGACTTAATATCCCAGACCGAGCCAGGCTGTCCCTGTTCCCGGGATATAATATCCCAGACCGAGCCAGGCTGTCCCTGTTCCCGGGATATAATATCCCAGACCGAGCCAGACTATCCCGTTCCCGGGACATAATATCCCAGATTGAGGCAGACTGTCTCTGTTCCCGGACGTGATATCCCAAACCGAGCCAGACTGTCCCTGTTCCTGGAACATAATATCCCAGAGCAAGCCAGACTGTCCCTGTTCCCGGATACGATATCCCCAACCGAGCCAGACTGTCAGTGTTCTCGGGACATAATATCCCAGACCAAGCCAGGCTGTCCCTGTTCCCGGACATAATATCCCAGACCGAGCCAGGCTGTCCCTGTTCCCGGACATAATATCCCAGACCGAGCCAGGCTGTCCCTGTTCCCGGGACTTAACATCCCAGACCGAGCCAGGCTGTCCCTGTTCCCGGGATATAATATCCCAGACCGAGCCAGGCTGTCCCTGTTCCCGGGATATAATATCCCAGACCGAGCCAGACTATCCCGTTCCCGGGACATAATATCCCAGATTGAGGCAGACTGTCTCTGTTCCCGGACGTGATATCCCAAACCGAGCCAGACTGTCCCTGTTCCTGGAACATAATATCCCAGAGCAAGCCAGACTGTCCCTGTTCCCGGATACGATATCCCAGACCGAGCCAGACTGTTGCTGTTCCCGGACACGATATCCCAGACCGTGCCAGACTGTTGCTGTTCCTGGATATAATATCCCAGACTGAGCCAGACTGTCCCTGATCACGGGACAAAATATCCCAGACCGAGCCAGACTGTCCCTGTTCACGGGACATAATATCCCAGACCGAGCCAGGCTGTCCCTGTTCCCGGACATAATATCCCAGACCGAGCCAGACTGTACCTGTTCCCGATGAAATATCCCAGACCGAGCCAGGCTGTCCTTGTTCCCGAACATAATATCCCAACCGAGCCAAACTGTCCCTGTTCCCAGACATAATATCCCAGACTGAGCCAGACTGTCCCTGTTCCCGGGACATAATATCCTAGACCGAGCCAGACTGTCCCTGTTCCCAGACATAATATCCCAGACTGAGCCAGACTGTCCCTGTTCCCGGATAAAATATCCCAGACCGAGCCAGATCGACCCTGTTCCCAGACATAATATCCCAGACCGTGCCAGACTGTCCCTGTTCCGGGACATAATATTCCAAACCGAGCCAGGTCACCACTGTGCCCAGATAAAATATCCCAGACCGAGCCAGGCTGTCCCTGTTCCCGGGATATAATATCCCAGACCGAGCCAGACTGTCTCTGTTCCCGGGACATAGTATCCCAGACCGAGCCAGACTATCCCTGCTCCCGGGACATAATATCCCAGATCGAGCCAGACTGTCTCTGTTCCCGGACGTAATATCCCAAACCTAGCCAGACTGTCCCTGTTCCTGGAACATAATATCCCAGAGCAAGCCAGACTGTCCCTGTTCACGGGACATAATATCCCAGACTGAGCCAGGCTGTCCCTGTTCCCGGACATAATATCCCAGACCGAGCCAGGCTGTCCCTGATCCCGGGATATAATATCCCAGACCGAGTCAGACTGTCCCTGTTCCCGGACATAATATCCCAGACCGAGCCAGACTGTCCCTGTTCCCGGACATAATATCCCAGAGGGAGCCAGACTTTCCTGGTTCCCGGACATAATATCCCAGACCGAGCCAGACTGTCCCTGTTCCCGGACACAATATCCCAGATCGAGCCAGACTGTCCCTGTTCCCGGGACATAACGTCCCAGACCGAGCCAGGCTGTCCCTGTTCCCGGGATATAATATCCCAGAGCGTGCCAGATTGTCCCTGTTCCCGGATACAATATCCCAGACCGAGACAGACTGTACCTTTCCCGGATATAATATTTCAAACCAAGCCAGACTGTCACTGTTCCGAGACAAAATATCCCAGACCGTGCCAGACTGTCAGTGTTCCCAGGACATAATATCCCAGACGGAGCCAGACTGTCCCTGTTCCTGGGCATAAATCCCCAGTCCGTGCCACACTATCCCTGTTCCCGGGACATAATATCCCAGATCGAGCCAGACTGTCCTTGTTCCCGGTACATAATATCCCAGATCGAGCCAGACTGTCTCCGTTCCCAGACATAATATCCCAGACCGAGCCAGACTGTCCCTGTTCCCGGGACGTAATATCCCAGACCGAGCCAGACTGTCCCTGATCCCGGGACATAATATCGCAGACCGTGCCACACTGTACATTTCCCGGATATAATATCCCAAACCGAGCCAGACTGCCCCTGTCCCAAGACAAAATATCGCAGAAAGTGCCAGACTGTCAGTGTTCCCGGGACATAATATCCCAGACGAGCCAGATTGTCCCTTTTCCCGGGACATAATATCCCAGACGAGCCAGACTGTCCCTGTTCCCGGACATAATATCGCAGACCGAACCAGACTGTCCCTGTTCCTGGGACATAATATCCCAGACCAAGCCAGACTGTCCCTGTTCCTGGGACATAATATCTGAGAACGTGCCAGACTGTCCCTGTTCACGGGACATAATATTCCAGACCGAGACAGACTGTCCCTGTTCCTGGACATAATATCCCAGACACAGCCAGACTGTCCCAGTTCCCGGGACATAGTATCCCTGAATGATCCAGGCTGTCCCTGTTCCCGGGACATAATATCGCAAACCGAGCCAGATTGTCTCTGTTCGCAGATACAATATCCCAGACCGAGCCAGACAGTCCCTATTCCAGGACATAATATCCCAGACCGAGCCAGGCTGTCCCTGTTCCCGGGACATAATATCCCAGACCGAGCCAATCTGTCCCTGATCCCGGACATAATATCCCAGACCGAGCCAGACTGTTGCTGTTCCCGGACATAATATCCCAGACGGAGCCAGACTGTCCCTGTCCCCGGGACATAATATCCCAGACCGAGCCAAGCTGTCCCTGTTCCCGGGACATAATATCCCAGACCGAGCCAGACTGTCCCTGTTCCCGGATACAATATCCCGGAGCAAGCCAGAGTGTCCCTGTTCTCAGATACAATATCCCAGACCGAGCCAGACTGTTGCTGTTCCCAGACATAATATTCCAGACCGAGCCAGGCTGTCCCTGTTCCCGGGATATAACATCCCAGACCGAGCCAGACATTCACTGTCCCGGACATAATATCCCAGACCGTGCCAGACCGTTCCTGTTCCCGGACATAATATCCCAGACCGTGCCAGACTGTTGCTGTTCCCGGACACAATATCCCAGACCGAGACAGACTGTTGCTGTTCCCGGACATAATATCCCAGACCGTGCCAGACTGTTGCTGTTCCCGGACACAATATCCCAGACCAAGACAGACTATTGCTCTTCCTGGACATAATATCCCAGACCGTGCCAGACTGTTGCTGTTCCCGGTCACAATATCCAAGACGGAGACAGACTGTCTCTGTTCCCGGGACATAATATCCCAGACCGTGCAAGACTGTCCCTGTTCGCGGATATAATATTCCAAACCGAGACAGGCTGTCCCTGATCCCGGGACATAATATCCCAGACCGAGCCAGGCTGTCCCTGTTCCCGGGACATAATATCCCAGACCGAGACAGGCTGTCCCTGTTCCCGGGACATAATATCCCAGACCGAGCCAGGCTGTCCCTGTTCCCGGATACAACATCCCAGACCGAGCCAGACTGTCCCTGTTCCCGGGATATAATATCCCAGCCCGAGCCAGACTGTCCCTGTTCCTGGGATATAATATCCCAGACCGAGCCAGACTGTCCCTGTCCACCGATACAATATCCCAGAGCAAGCCAGACTGTCCCTGTTCACCGATACGATATCCCAGACCGAGCCAGAATGTTGCTGTTCCCGGACACAATATCCCAGACCGAGGCAGACTGTTGCTGTTCCTGGACATAATATCCCAGACCGAGCCAGACTGTTGCTGTTCCCGGATATAATATCCCAGACCGAGCTAGGCTGTCCCTGATCCCGGGACAAAATATCCCAGACCGAGCCAGACTGTCGCTGTTCCCGGACATAATATCCCAGAGGGAGCCAGACTTTCCTTGTTCCCGGACAGAATATCCCATACCGAGCCAGACTGTTGCTGTTCCCGGACATAATATCCCAGATCGAGCCAGACTGTCCCTGTTCCCGGGACATAACGTCCCAGACCGAGCCAGGCTGTCCCTGTTCCCGGGATATAATATCCCAGAGCGTGCCAGATTGTCCCTGTTCCCGGATACAATATCCCAGACCGAGACAGACTGTACCTTTCCCGGATATAATATTTCAAACCAAGCCAGACTGTCACTGTTCCGAGACAAAATATCCCAGACCGTGCCAGACTGTCAGTGTTCCCAGGACATAATATCCCAGACGGAGCCAGACTGTCCCTGTTCCCGGGCATAAATCCCCAGTCCGTGCCACACTATCCCTGTTCCCGGGACATAATATCCCAGATCGAGCCAGACTGTCCTTGTTCCCGGTACATAATATCCCAGATCGAGCCAGACTGTCTCCGTTCCCAGACATAATATCCCAGACCGAGCCAGACTGTCCCTGTTCCCGGGACGTAATATCCCAGACCGAGCCAGACTGTCCCTGTTCCCGATGAAATATCCCAGACCGAGCCAGGCTGTCCTTGTTCCCGGACATAATATCCCAACCGAGCCAAACTGTCCCTGTTCCCAGACATAATATCCCAGACTGAGCCAGACTGTCCCTGTTCCCGGGACATAATATCCTAGACCGAGCCAGACTGTCCCTGTTCCCAGACATAGTATCCCAGACTGAGCCAGACTGTCCCTGTTCCCGGATAAAATATCCCAGACCGAGCCAGATCGACCCTGTTCCCAGACATAATATCCCAGACCGTGCCAGACTGTCCCTGTTCCGGGACATAATATTCCAAACCGAGCCAGGTCACCACTGTGCCCAGATAAAATATCCCAGACCGAGCCAGGCTGTCCCTGTTCCCGGGATATAATATCCCAGACCGAGCCAGACTGTCTCTGTTCCCGGGACATAGTATCCCAGACCGAGCCAGACTATCCCTGCTCCCGGGACATAATATCCCAGATCGAGCCAGACTGTCTCTGTTCCCGGACGTAATATCCCAAACCTAGCCAGACTGTCCCTGTTCCCGGGACATAATATCCCAGATCGAGCCAGACTGTCTGTTCCCGGATGTAATATCCCAGACCGAGCCAGACTGTCCCTGCTCCCGGATACAATATCCCAGACCGAGCCAGATCGTCCCTGTTCCCAGACATAATATCCCAGACCATGCCAGACTGTCCCTGTTCCGGGATATAATATTCCAAACCGAGCCAGGTCTCCACTGTGCCCAGATAAAATATCCCAGACCGAGCCAGACTATCCCTGTTCCCGGACATAATATCCCAGACCGAGCCAGATTGTCCCTGTTCCCGGACATAACATCCCAGAACGAGCCAGACTAGCCCTGTTCCCGGGACTTAATATCCCAGACCGAGCCAGGCTGTCCCTGTTCCCGGGATATAATATCCCAGACCGAGCCAGGCTGTCCCTGTTCCCGGGATATAATATCCCAGACCGAGCCAGACTATCCCGTTCCCGGGACATAATATCCCAGATTGAGGCAGACTGTCTCTGTTCCCGGACGTGATATCCCAAACCGAGCCAGACTGTCCCTGTTCCTGGAACATAATATCCCAGAGCAAGCCAGACTGTCCCTGTTCCCGGATACGATATCCCCAACCGAGCCAGACTGTCAGTGTTCTCGGGACATAATATCCCAGACCAAGCCAGGCTGTCCCTGTTCCCGGACATAATATCCCAGACCGAGCCAGGCTGTCCCTGTTCCCGGACATAATATCCCAGACCGAGCCAGACTGTCCCTGTTCCCGATGAAATATCCCAGACCGAGCCAGGCTGTCCTTGTTCCCGGACATAATATCCCAACCGAGCCAAACTGTCCCTGTTCCCAGACATAATATCCCAGACTGAGCCAGACTGTCCCTGTTCCCGGGACATAATATCCTAGACCGAGCCAGACTGTCCCTGTTCCCAGACATAATATCCCAGACTGAGCCGGACTGTCCCTGTTCCCGGATAAAATATCCCAGACCGAGCCAGATCGACCCTGTTCCCAGACATAATATCCCAGACCGTGCCAGACTGTCCCTGTTCCGGGACATAATATTCCAAACCGAGCCAGGTCACCACTGTGCCCAGATAAAATATCCCAGACCGAGCCAGGCTGTCCCTGTTCCCGGGATATAATATCCCAGACCGAGCCAGACTGTCTCTGTTCCCGGGACATAGTATCCCAGACCGAGCCAGACTATCCCTGCTCCCGGGACATAATATCCCAGATCGAGCCAGACTGTCTCTGTTCCCGGACGTAATATCCCAAACCTAGCCAGACTGTCCCTGTTCCTGGAACATAATATCCCAGAGCAAGCCAGACTGTCCCTGTTCACGGGACATAATATCCCAGACTGAGCCAGGCTGTCCCTGTTCCCGGACATAATATCCCAGACCGAGCCAGGCTGTCCCTGATCCCGGGATATAATATCCCAGACCGAGTCAGATCGACCCTGTTCCCAGACATAATATCCCAGACCGTGCCAGACTGTCCCTGTTCCGGGACATAATATTCCAAACCGAGCCAGGTCACCACTGTGCCCAGATAAAATATCCCAGACCGAGCCAGGCTGTCCCTGTTCCCGGGATATAATATCCCAGACCGAGCCAGACTGTCCCTGTTCCTGGAACATAATATCCCAGAGCAAGCCAGACTGTCCCTGTTCACGGGACATAATATCCCAGACTGAGCCAGGCTGTCCCTGTTCCCGGACATAATATCCCAGACCGAGCCACGCTGTCCCTGATCCCGGGATATAATATCCCAGACCGAGTCAGACTGTCCCTGTTCCCGGACATAATATCCCAGACCGAGCCAGACTGTCCCTGTTCCCGGACATAATATCCCAGACCGAGCCAGACTGTCCCTGTTCCCGGACATAATATCCCAGAGGGAGCCAGACTTTCCTGGTTCCCGGACATAATATCCCAGACCGAGCCAGACTGTCCCTGTTCCCGGACACAATATCCCAGATCGAGCCAGACTGTCCCTGTTCCCGGGACATAACGTCCCAGACCGAGCCAGGCTGTCCCTGTTCCCGGGATATAATATCCCAGAGCGTGCCAGATTGTCCCTGTTCCCGGATACAATATCCCAGACCGAGACAGACTGTACCTTTCCCGGATATAATATTTCAAACCAAGCCAGACTGTCACTGTTCCGAGACAAAATATCCCAGACCGTGCCAGACTGTCAGTGTTCCCGGGACATAATATCCCAGACGGAGCCCGACTGTCCCTGCTCCCGGATACAATATCCCAGACCGAGCCAGATCGTCCCTGTTCCCAGACATAATATCCCAGACCATGCCAGACTGTCCCTGTTCCGGGATATAATATTCCAAACCGAGCCAGGTCTCCACTGTGCCCAGATAAAATATCCCAGACCGAGCCAGACTATCCCTGTTCCCGGACATAATATCCCAGACCGAGCCAGATTGTCCCTGTTCCCGGACATAACATCCCAGAACGAGCCAGACTAGCCCTGTTCCCGGGACTTAATATCCCAGACCGAGCCAGGCTGTCCCTGTTCCCGGGATATAATATCCCAGACCGAGCCAGGCTGTCCCTGTTCCCGGGATATAATATCCCAGACCGAGCCAGACTATCCCGTTCCCGGGACATAATATCCCAGATTGAGGCAGACTGTCTCTGTTCCCGGACGTGATATCCCAAAACGAGCCAGACTGTCCCTGTTCCTGGAACATAATATCCCAGAGCAAGCCAGACTGTCCCTGTTCCCGGATACGATATCCCCAACCGAGCCAGACTGTCAGTGTTCTCGGGACAGAATATCCCAGACCAAGCCAGGCTGTCCCTGTTCCCGGACAGAATATCCCAGACCGAGCCAGGCTGTCCCTGTTCCCGGACATAATATCCCAGACCGAGCCAGGCTGTCCCTGTTCCCGGGATATAATATCCCAGACCGAGCCAGACTATCCCCGTTCCCGGGACATAATATCCCAGATTGAGGCAGACTGTCTCTGTTCCCGGACGTGATATCCCAAACCGAGCCAGACTGTCCCTGTTCCTGGAACATAATATCCCAGGGCAAGCCAGACTGTCCCTGTTCCCGGATACGATATCCCAGACCGAGCCAGACTGTTGCTGTTCCCGGACACAATATCCCAGACCGTGCCAGACTGTTGCTGTTCCCGGATATAATATCCCAGACTGAGCCAGAGTGACCCTGATCCCGGGACAAAATATCCCAGACCGAGCCAGACTGTCCCTGTTCACGGGACATAATATCCCAGACCGAGCCAGGCTGTCCCTGTTCCCGGACATAATATCCCAGACCGAGCCAGACTGTCCCTGTTCCCGATGTAATATCCCAGACCAAGCCAGGCTGTCCTTGTTCCCAGACATAATATCCCAACCGAGCCAAACTGTCCCTGTTCCCAGACATAATATCCCAGACCGAGCCAGACTGTTGCTGTTCCCGGACACAATATCCCAGACCGAGCCAGACTGTCCCTGATCCCGGGACAAAATATCCCAGACCGAGCCAGGCTGTCCCTGTTCCTGGACATAATATCCCAGACCGAGCCAGACTATCCCTGTTCCCGGGACATAATATCCCAGATCGAGCCAGATCGTCCCTGTTCACTGACATAATATCCCTGAACGAGCCAGGCTGTCCCTGTTCCCGTGACTGATATCCCAGACCGAGCCAGGCTGTCTCTGTTACGGGATAAAATATCCCAGACCGAGCCAGGCTGTCCCTGTTCCCGGGATATAATATCCCAGACCGAGCCAGACTGTCCCTGTTCCCGCGACATAATATCCCAGACCGAGCCAGACTATCCCTGTTCCCGGGACATAATATCCCAGATTGAGACAGACTGTCTCTGTTCCCGGACGTAATATCCCAAACCGAGCCAGACTGTCCCTGTTCCTGGAACATAATATCCCAGAGCAAGCCAGGCTGTCCCTGTTCCTGGGACATAATATCCCAGACCGAGCCAGACTGTCTCTGTTCCCCGGACATAATATCCCAGACCGAGCTAGACTGTTGCTGTTCCCGGACACAATATCCCAGACCGAGAGAGACTGTTGCTCTTCCTGGACATAATATCCCAGACCGAGCCAGACAGTCCCTGATCCCGGGACAAAATATCCCAGACCGAGCCAGGCTGTCCCTGTTCCCGGACATAATATCCCAGACCGAGCCAGACTGTCCCTGTTCCCGGGACATAATATCCCAGACCGAGCCAGACTGTTGCTGTTCCCGGACACAATATCCCAGACCGAGCCAGACTGTTGCTGTTCCCGGACACAATATCCCAGACCGAGCCAGACTGTCCCTGATCCCGGGACAAAATATCCCAGACCGAGCCAGGCTGTCCCTGTTCACGGGACATAATATCCCAGACCGAGCCAGGTAGTCCCTGTTCCCGGACATAATATCCCAGACCGAGCCAGGCTGTCCTTGATCCCGGGATATAATATCCCAGACCGAGCCAGACTGTCCCTGTTCCCGGACATAATATCCCAGACCGATCCAGGCTGTCCCTGTTCCCGGGATATAATATCCCAGAGCGTGCCAGACTGTCCCTGTTCCCGGATACAATATCCCAGACCGAGACAGACTGTACCTTTCCCGGATATAATATTCCAAACCGAGCCAGACTGTCACTGTTCCGAGACAAAATATCCCAGACCGTGCCAGACTGTCAGTGTTCCCGGGACATAATATCCCAGACAGAGCCAGACTGTCCCTGTTCCCGGGCATAAATCCCCAGACCGTGCCACACTATCCCTGTTCCCGGGACATAATATCGCAGATCGAGCCAGACTGTCCCTGTTCCCGGGACATAATATCCCAGATCGAGCCAGACTGTCTGTTCCCGGATGTAATATCCCAGACCGAGCCAGACTGTCCCTGCTCCCGGATACAATATCCCAGACCGAGCCAGATCGTCCCTGTTCCCAGACATAATATCCCAGACCATGCCAGACTGTCCCTGTTCCGGGATATAATATTCCAAACCGAGCCAGGTCTCCACTGTGCCCAGATAAAATATCCCAGACCGAGCCAGACTATCCCTGTTCCCGGACATAATATCCCAGACCGAGCCAGATTGTCCCTGTTCCCGGACATAACATCCCAGAACGAGCCAGACTAGCCCTGTTCCCGGGACTTAATATCCCAGACCGAGCCAGGCTGTCCCTGTTCCCGGGATATAATATCCCAGACCGAGCCAGGCTGTCCCTGTTCCCGGGATATAATATCCCAGACCGAGCCAGACTATCCCGTTCCCGGGACATAATATCCCAGATTGAGGCAGACTGTCTCTGTTCCCGGACGTGATATCCCAAACCGAGCCAGACTGTCCCTGTTCCTGGAACATAATATCCCAGAGCAAGCCAGACTGTCCCTGTTCCCGGATACGATATCCCCAACCGAGCCAGACTGTCAGTGTTCTCGGGACATAATATCCCAGACCAAGCCAGGCTGTCCCTGTTCCCGGACATAATATCCCAGACCGAGCCAGGCTGTCCCTGTTCCCGGACATAATATCCCAGACCGAGCCAGGCTGTCCCTGTTCCCGGGACTTAATATCCCAGACCGAGCCAGGCTGTCCCTGTTCCCGGGATATAATATCCCAGACCGAGCCAGGCTGTCCCTGTTCCCGGGATATAATATCCCAGACCGAGCCAGACTATCCCGTTCCCGGGACATAATATCCCAGATTGAGGCAGACTGTCTCTGTTCCCGGACGTGATATCCCAAACCGAGCCAGACTGTCCCTGTTCCTGGAACATATTATCCCAGAGCAAGCCAGACTGTCCCTGTTCCCGGATACGATATCCCAGACCGAGCCAGACTGTTGCTGTTCCCGGACACGATATCCCAGACCGTGCCAGACTGTTGCTGTTCCTGGATATGATATCCCAGACTGAGCCAGACTGTCCCTGATCACGGGACAAAATATCCCAGACCGAGCCAGACTGTCCCTGTTCACGGGACATAATATCCCAGACCGAGCCAGGCTGTCCCTGTTCCCGGACATAATATCCCAGACCGAGCCAGACTGTCCCTGTTCCCGATGAAATATCCCAGACCGAGCCAGGCTGTCCTTGTTCCCGGACATAATATCCCAACCGAGCCAAACTGTCCCTGTTCCCAGACATAATATCCCAGACTGAGCCAGACTGTCCCTGTTCCCGGGACATAATATCCTAGACCGAGCCAGACTGTCCCTGTTCCCAGACATAATATCCCAGACTGAGCCAGACTGTCCCTGTTCCCGGATAAAATATCCCAGACCGAGCCAGATCGACCCTGTTCCCAGACATAATATCCCAGACCGTGCCAGACTGTCCCTGTTCCGGGACATAATATTCCAAACCGAGCCAGGTCACCACTGTGCCCAGATAAAATATCCCAGACCGAGCCAGGCTGTCCCTGTTCCCGGGATATAATATCCCAGACCGAGCCAGACTGTCTCTGTTCCCGGGACATAGTATCCCAGACCGAGCCAGACTATCCCTGCTCCCGGGACATAATATCCCAGATCGAGCCAGACTGTCTCTGTTCCCGGACGTAATATCCCAAACCTAGCCAGACTGTCCCTGTTCCTGGAACATAATATCCCAGAGCAAGCCAGACTGTCCCTGTTCACGGGACATAATATCCCAGACTGAGCCAGGCTGTCCCTGTTCCCGGACATAATATCCCAGACCGAGCCAGGCTGTCCCTGATCCCGGGATATAATATCCCAGACCGAGTCAGATCGACCCTGTTCCCAGACATAATATCCCAGACCGTGCCAGACTGTCCCTGTTCCGGGACATAATATTCCAAACCGAGCCAGGTCACCACTGTGCCCAGATAAAATATCCCAGACCGAGCCAGGCTGTCCCTGTTCCCGGGATATAATATCCCAGACCGAGCCAGACTGTCCCTGTTCCTGGAACATAATATCCCAGAGCAAGCCAGACTGTCCCTGTTCACGGGACATAATATCCCAGACTGAGCCAGGCTGTCCCTGCTCCCGGACATAATATCCCAGACCGAGCCACGCTGTCCCTGATCCCGGGATATAATATCCCAGACCGAGTCAGACTGTCCCTGTTCCCGGACATAATATCCCAGACCGAGCCAGACTGTCCCTGTTCCCGGACATAATATCCCAGACCGAGCCAGACTGTCCCTGTTCCCGGACATAATATCCCAGAGGGAGCCAGACTTTCCTGGTTCCCGGACATAATATCCCAGACCGAGCCAGACTGTCCCTGTTCCCGGACACAATATCCCAGATCGAGCCAGACTGTCCCTGTTCCCGGGACATAACGTCCCAGACCGAGCCAGGCTGTCCCTGTTCCCGGGATATAATATCCCAGAGCGTGCCAGATTGTCCCTGTTCCCGGATACAATATCCCAGACCGAGACAGACTGTACCTTTCCCGGATATAATATTTCAAACCAAGCCAGACTGTCACTGTTCCGAGACAAAATATCCCAGACCGTGCCAGACTGTCAGTGTTCCCGGGACATAATATCCCAGACGGAGCCCGACTGTCCCTGTTCCCGGGCATAAATCCCCAGTCCGTGCCACACTATCCCTGTTCCCGGGACATAATATCACAGATCGAGCCAGACTGTCCTTGTTCCCGGGACATAATATCCCAGATTGAGCCAGACGGTCTCTGTTCCCGGATGTAATATCCCAATCCGAGCCAGACTGTCCCTGTTCCTGGAACATAATATCCCAGACCGAGCCAGACTGTACCTTTCCCGGACATAATGTCCCAGACCGAGCCAGACTGTCCCTGTTCCCAGATACAATATCCCAGACCGAGCCAGACTGGCCCTGTTCCCAGATACAATATCCCAGACCGAGCCAGACTGTCCCTGTTCCCAGATACAATATCCCAGACCGAGCCAGACTGGCCCTGTTCCCAGATACAATATCCCAGACCGAGCCAGACTGTCGCTGTTCCCGGACATAATATCCCAGACCAAGCCGGACTGTCGCTGTTCCCGGACATAATATCCCAGACCGAGCCGGACTGTCGCTGTTCCCGGACATAATATCCCAGACCGAGCCAGACTGTCCCTGTTCCCGGGACATAATATCCCAGACCGAGCCAGACTGTCCTTGTTCCGGGACATAATATCCCAGACCGAGCCGGACTGTCCCTGTTCCCGGATACAATATCCCAGACCGAGCCAGACTGTCGCTGTTCCCGGACATAATATCCCAGACCGAGCCGGACTGTCCCTGTTCCCGGAACATAATATCCCAGACCGAGCCGGACTGTCGCTGTTCCCGGACATAATATGCCAGAGGGAGCCAGACTGTCCTTATTCCCTGACATAATATCCCAGACCGAGCCAGACTGATGCTGTTCCCGGACATGATATCCCAGACCGAGCCAGAATGTTGCTCTTCCCGGACATAATATCCCAGACGGAGCCAGACTGTCCCTGTTCTCGGACATCATATCCCAGACCGAGCCACACTGTCCCTGTTCCCAGGACATAATATCCCAGAAAGAACCAGACTGTCCCTGTTCCCGGCCATAATT
This sequence comes from Isurus oxyrinchus, assembly GCA_026770705.1. Classification (NCBI taxonomy): domain Eukaryota; kingdom Metazoa; phylum Chordata; class Chondrichthyes; order Lamniformes; family Lamnidae; genus Isurus; species Isurus oxyrinchus. The sequence continues at coordinate 64,190 of JANJGN010002375.1, forward strand.
CCACAGACCGTGCCAGACATTCACTGCACGGGAAATAATATCCCAAACTGAACCAGACTGTCCCTGTTCACGGACATAATAGCCCAGATCAAGGCAGACTGTCCCTGTCCCGAGAACATAATATCACAGACCGAGCCAATCTGTCCCTGTTCCCAGAGATGATATCCCAGACCGGGCTCGGCTGTCCCTGTTCCCAGACATAATATCCCAGACCGTGCCACACTGTACCGCTCCCGGATGTAATATCCCAGACCGAGCCAGACTGTCCCTGTTCCCGGATACAATATCCCAGACCGAGCCAGATCGTCCCTGTTCCCAGACATAATATCCCAGACCATGCCAGACTGTCCCTGTTCCGGGATATAATATTCCAAACCGAGCCAGGTCTCCACTGTGCCCAGATAAAATATCCCAGACTGAGCCAGACTATCCCTGTTCCCGGACATAATATCCCAGACCGAGCCAGATCGTCCCTGTTCCCGGACATAACATCCCAGAACGAGCCAGACTAGCCCTGTTCCCGGGACTTAATATCCCAGACCGAGCCAGGCTGTCCCTGTTCCCGGGATATAATATCCCAGACCGAGCCAGGCTGTCCCTGTTCCCGGGATATAATATCCCAGACCGAGCCAGACTATCCCGTTCCCGGGACATAATATCCCAGATTGAGGCAGACTGTCTCTGTTCCCGGACGTGATATCCCAAACCGAGCCAGACTGTCCCTGTTCCTGGAACATAATATCCCAGAGCAAGCCAGACTGTCCCTGTTCCCGGATACGATATCCCCAACCGAGCCAGACTGTCAGTGTTCTCGGGACATAATATCCCAGACCAAGCCAGGCTGTCCCTGTTCCCGGACATAATATCCCAGACCGAGCCAGGCTGTCCCTGTTCCCGGACATAATATCCCAGACCGAGCCAGGCTGTCCCTGTTCCCGGGACTTAACATCCCAGACCGAGCCAGGCTGTCCCTGTTCCCGGGATATAATATCCCAGACCGAGCCAGGCTGTCCCTGTTCCCGGGATATAATATCCCAGACCGAGCCAGACTATCCCGTTCCCGGGACATAATATCCCAGATTGAGGCAGACTGTCTCTGTTCCCGGACGTGATATCCCAAACCGAGCCAGACTGTCCCTGTTCCTGGAACATAATATCCCAGAGCAAGCCAGACTGTCCCTGTTCCCGGATACGATATCCCAGACCGAGCCAGACTGTTGCTGTTCCCGGACACGATATCCCAGACCGTGCCAGACTGTTGCTGTTCCTGGATATAATATCCCAGACTGAGCCAGACTGTCCCTGATCACGGGACAAAATATCCCAGACCGAGCCAGACTGTCCCTGTTCACGGGACATAATATCCCAGACCGAGCCAGGCTGTCCCTGTTCCCGGACATAATATCCCAGACCGAGCCAGACTGTACCTGTTCCCGATGAAATATCCCAGACCGAGCCAGGCTGTCCTTGTTCCCGAACATAATATCCCAACCGAGCCAAACTGTCCCTGTTCCCAGACATAATATCCCAGACTGAGCCAGACTGTCCCTGTTCCCGGGACATAATATCCTAGACCGAGCCAGACTGTCCCTGTTCCCAGACATAATATCCCAGACTGAGCCAGACTGTCCCTGTTCCCGGATAAAATATCCCAGACCGAGCCAGATCGACCCTGTTCCCAGACATAATATCCCAGACCGTGCCAGACTGTCCCTGTTCCGGGACATAATATTCCAAACCGAGCCAGGTCACCACTGTGCCCAGATAAAATATCCCAGACCGAGCCAGGCTGTCCCTGTTCCCGGGATATAATATCCCAGACCGAGCCAGACTGTCTCTGTTCCCGGGACATAGTATCCCAGACCGAGCCAGACTATCCCTGCTCCCGGGACATAATATCCCAGATCGAGCCAGACTGTCTCTGTTCCCGGACGTAATATCCCAAACCTAGCCAGACTGTCCCTGTTCCTGGAACATAATATCCCAGAGCAAGCCAGACTGTCCCTGTTCACGGGACATAATATCCCAGACTGAGCCAGGCTGTCCCTGTTCCCGGACATAATATCCCAGACCGAGCCAGGCTGTCCCTGATCCCGGGATATAATATCCCAGACCGAGTCAGACTGTCCCTGTTCCCGGACATAATATCCCAGACCGAGCCAGACTGTCCCTGTTCCCGGACATAATATCCCAGAGGGAGCCAGACTTTCCTGGTTCCCGGACATAATATCCCAGACCGAGCCAGACTGTCCCTGTTCCCGGACACAATATCCCAGATCGAGCCAGACTGTCCCTGTTCCCGGGACATAACGTCCCAGACCGAGCCAGGCTGTCCCTGTTCCCGGGATATAATATCCCAGAGCGTGCCAGATTGTCCCTGTTCCCGGATACAATATCCCAGACCGAGACAGACTGTACCTTTCCCGGATATAATATTTCAAACCAAGCCAGACTGTCACTGTTCCGAGACAAAATATCCCAGACCGTGCCAGACTGTCAGTGTTCCCAGGACATAATATCCCAGACGGAGCCAGACTGTCCCTGTTCCTGGGCATAAATCCCCAGTCCGTGCCACACTATCCCTGTTCCCGGGACATAATATCCCAGATCGAGCCAGACTGTCCTTGTTCCCGGTACATAATATCCCAGATCGAGCCAGACTGTCTCCGTTCCCAGACATAATATCCCAGACCGAGCCAGACTGTCCCTGTTCCCGGGACGTAATATCCCAGACCGAGCCAGACTGTCCCTGATCCCGGGACATAATATCGCAGACCGTGCCACACTGTACATTTCCCGGATATAATATCCCAAACCGAGCCAGACTGCCCCTGTCCCAAGACAAAATATCGCAGAAAGTGCCAGACTGTCAGTGTTCCCGGGACATAATATCCCAGACGAGCCAGATTGTCCCTTTTCCCGGGACATAATATCCCAGACGAGCCAGACTGTCCCTGTTCCCGGACATAATATCGCAGACCGAACCAGACTGTCCCTGTTCCTGGGACATAATATCCCAGACCAAGCCAGACTGTCCCTGTTCCTGGGACATAATATCTGAGAACGTGCCAGACTGTCCCTGTTCACGGGACATAATATTCCAGACCGAGACAGACTGTCCCTGTTCCTGGACATAATATCCCAGACACAGCCAGACTGTCCCAGTTCCCGGGACATAGTATCCCTGAATGATCCAGGCTGTCCCTGTTCCCGGGACATAATATCGCAAACCGAGCCAGATTGTCTCTGTTCGCAGATACAATATCCCAGACCGAGCCAGACAGTCCCTATTCCAGGACATAATATCCCAGACCGAGCCAGGCTGTCCCTGTTCCCGGGACATAATATCCCAGACCGAGCCAATCTGTCCCTGATCCCGGACATAATATCCCAGACCGAGCCAGACTGTTGCTGTTCCCGGACATAATATCCCAGACGGAGCCAGACTGTCCCTGTCCCCGGGACATAATATCCCAGACCGAGCCAAGCTGTCCCTGTTCCCGGGACATAATATCCCAGACCGAGCCAGACTGTCCCTGTTCCCGGATACAATATCCCGGAGCAAGCCAGAGTGTCCCTGTTCTCAGATACAATATCCCAGACCGAGCCAGACTGTTGCTGTTCCCAGACATAATATTCCAGACCGAGCCAGGCTGTCCCTGTTCCCGGGATATAACATCCCAGACCGAGCCAGACATTCACTGTCCCGGACATAATATCCCAGACCGTGCCAGACCGTTCCTGTTCCCGGACATAATATCCCAGACCGTGCCAGACTGTTGCTGTTCCCGGACACAATATCCCAGACCGAGACAGACTGTTGCTGTTCCCGGACATAATATCCCAGACCGTGCCAGACTGTTGCTGTTCCCGGACACAATATCCCAGACCAAGACAGACTATTGCTCTTCCTGGACATAATATCCCAGACCGTGCCAGACTGTTGCTGTTCCCGGTCACAATATCCAAGACGGAGACAGACTGTCTCTGTTCCCGGGACATAATATCCCAGACCGTGCAAGACTGTCCCTGTTCGCGGATATAATATTCCAAACCGAGACAGGCTGTCCCTGATCCCGGGACATAATATCCCAGACCGAGCCAGGCTGTCCCTGTTCCCGGGACATAATATCCCAGACCGAGACAGGCTGTCCCTGTTCCCGGGACATAATATCCCAGACCGAGCCAGGCTGTCCCTGTTCCCGGATACAACATCCCAGACCGAGCCAGACTGTCCCTGTTCCCGGGATATAATATCCCAGCCCGAGCCAGACTGTCCCTGTTCCTGGGATATAATATCCCAGACCGAGCCAGACTGTCCCTGTCCACCGATACAATATCCCAGAGCAAGCCAGACTGTCCCTGTTCACCGATACGATATCCCAGACCGAGCCAGAATGTTGCTGTTCCCGGACACAATATCCCAGACCGAGGCAGACTGTTGCTGTTCCTGGACATAATATCCCAGACCGAGCCAGACTGTTGCTGTTCCCGGATATAATATCCCAGACCGAGCTAGGCTGTCCCTGATCCCGGGACAAAATATCCCAGACCGAGCCAGACTGTCGCTGTTCCCGGACATAATATCCCAGAGGGAGCCAGACTTTCCTTGTTCCCGGACAGAATATCCCATACCGAGCCAGACTGTTGCTGTTCCCGGACATAATATCCCAGATCGAGCCAGACTGTCCCTGTTCCCGGGACATAACGTCCCAGACCGAGCCAGGCTGTCCCTGTTCCCGGGATATAATATCCCAGAGCGTGCCAGATTGTCCCTGTTCCCGGATACAATATCCCAGACCGAGACAGACTGTACCTTTCCCGGATATAATATTTCAAACCAAGCCAGACTGTCACTGTTCCGAGACAAAATATCCCAGACCGTGCCAGACTGTCAGTGTTCCCAGGACATAATATCCCAGACGGAGCCAGACTGTCCCTGTTCCCGGGCATAAATCCCCAGTCCGTGCCACACTATCCCTGTTCCCGGGACATAATATCCCAGATCGAGCCAGACTGTCCTTGTTCCCGGTACATAATATCCCAGATCGAGCCAGACTGTCTCCGTTCCCAGACATAATATCCCAGACCGAGCCAGACTGTCCCTGTTCCCGGGACGTAATATCCCAGACCGAGCCAGACTGTCCCTGATCCCGGGACATAATATCGCAGACCGTGCCACACTGTACATTTCCCGGATATAATATCCCAAACCGAGCCAGACTGCCCCTGTCCCAAGACAAAATATCGCAGAAAGTGCCAGACTGTCAGTGTTCCCGGGACATAATATCCCAGACGAGCCAGATTGTCCCTTTTCCCGGGACATAATATCCCAGACGAGCCAGACTGTCCCTGTTCCCGGACATAATATCGCAGACCGAACCAGACTGTCCCTGTTCCTGGGACATAATATCCCAGACCAAGCCAGACTGTCCCTGTTCCTGGGACATAATATCTGAGAACGTGCCAGACTGTCCCTGTTCACGGGACATAATATTCCAGACCGAGACAGACTGTCCCTGTTCCTGGACATAATATCCCAGACACAGCCAGACTGTCCCAGTTCCCGGGACATAGTATCCCTGAATGATCCAGGCTGTCCCTGTTCCCGGGACATAATATCGCAAACCGAGCCAGATTGTCTCTGTTCGCAGATACAATATCCCAGACCGAGCCAGACAGTCCCTATTCCAGGACATAATATCCCAGACCGAGCCAGGCTGTCCCTGTTCCCGGGACATAATATCCCAGACCGAGCCAATCTGTCCCTGATCCCGGACATAATATCCCAGACCGAGCCAGACTGTTGCTGTTCCCGGACATAATATCCCAGACGGAGCCAGACTGTCCCTGTCCCCGGGACATAATATCCCAGACCGAGCCAAGCTGTCCCTGCTCCCGGGACATAATATCCCAGACCGAGCCAGACTGTCCCTGTTCCCGGATACAATATCCCGGAGCAAGCCAGAGTGTCCCTGTTCTCAGATACAATATCCCAGACCGAGCCAGACTGTTGCTGTTCCCAGACATAATATTCCAGACCGAGCCAGGCTGTCCCTGTTCCCGGGATATAACATCCCAGACCGAGCCAGACATTCACTGTCCCGGACATAATATCCCAGACCGTGCCAGACCGTTCCTGTTCCCGGACATAATATCCCAGACCGTGCCAGACTGTTGCTGTTCCCGGACACAATATCCCAGACCGAGACAGACTGTTGCTGTTCCCGGACATAATATCCCAGACCGTGCCAGACTGTTGCTGTTCCCGGACACAATATCCCAGACCAAGACAGACTATTGCTCTTCCTGGACATAATATCCCAGACCGTGCCAGACTGTTGCTGTTCCCGGTCACAATATCCAAGACGGAGACAGACTGTCTCTGTTCCCGGGACATAATATCCCAGACCGTGCAAGACTGTCCCTGTTCGCGGATATAATATTCCAAACCGAGACAGGCTGTCCCTGATCCCGGGACATAATATCCCAGACCGAGCCAGGCTGTCCCTGTTCCCGGGACATAATATCCCAGACCGAGACAGGCTGTCCCTGTTCCCGGGACATAATATCCCAGACCGAGCCAGGCTGTCCCTGTTCCCGGATACAACATCCCAGACCGAGCCAGACTGTCCCTGTTCCCGGGATATAATATCCCAGCCCGAGCCAGACTGTCCCTGTTCCTGGGATATAATATCCCAGACCGAGCCAGACTGTCCCTGTCCACCGATACAATATCCCAGAGCAAGCCAGACTGTCCCTGTTCACCGACACGATATCCCAGACCGAGCCAGAATGTTGCTGTTCCCGGACACAATATCCCAGACCGAGGCAGACTGTTGCTGTTCCTGGACATAATATCCCAGACCGAGCCAGACTGTTGCTGTTCCCGGATATAATATCCCAGACCGAGCTAGGCTGTCCCTGATCCCGGGACAAAATATCCCAGACCGAGCCAGACTGTCGCTGTTCCCGGACATAATATCCCAGAGGGAGCCAGACTTTCCTTGTTCCCGGACAGAATATCCCATACCGAGCCAGACTGTTGCTGTTCCCGGACATAATATCCCAGACCGAGCCGGGCTGTCCCTGTTCCCGGGACATAATATCCCAGACCGTGCCAGACTGTCCCTATTCCAGGACATAATATCCCAGACTGAGCCAGACTGTCCCAATTCCTGGAACATAATATCCCAGAACAAGTCAGGCAGATCCTGTTCCTGGGACATAATATCCCAGACCGAGCCAGGCTGTGCCTGTTCCCGGGACATAACATCCCAGAACAAGCCAGACTATCCCTGTTCGCGGACATAATATCTCAGACCGAGTCAGACGGTCCCTGTTCCCGGACATAATATCCCAGACCGTGCCAGGCTGTCCCTGCTCCTGGGACATAATATCCCAGATCTAGCCAGATTGTCCGTGTTCCCGGGACATAATATCCCAGACCGAGCCAGGCTGTCCCTGCTCCTGGGACATAATATCCCAGACCAAGCCAGACTGTCAGTGTTCCCGGACATAATATCCCAGACCGAGCCAGGCTGTCCCTGATCCCGGACATAATATCCCAGACCGAGCCAGACTGTTGCTGTTCCCGGACATAATATCCCAGACGGAGCCAGACTGTCCCTGTCCCCGGACATAAAATCCCAGACTGAGCCAGACTGACCCTGTTCCCGGACATAATATCCCAGACCGAGCTAGACTGTCCCTGATCCCGGACACAATATCCCAGACCGAGCCAGACTGTCCTTGTTCCCGGGACATAATATCCCAGACTGAGCCAGAATGTCCCTGTTCCCGGACATAATATCCCAAATCTCGCCAGACTGTTGCTGTTCCCGGACATAATATCCCAGACGGAGCCAGACTGTCCCTGTTCCCGGACATATTATCCCAGATCGAGACAGACTGTCACCGTTCCCGGAAATAATATCCCAGATCGAGCCAGACTGTCTCTGTTCCCAGACAAAATATCCCAGACTGTGCCAGACTGTCCCTGTTCCCGGACATAATATCCCAGACCAATCCAGGCTGACTGTTCCCAGCCATAATATCCCAGACCGAGCCAGAATGTCCCTGCTCCTGGACATAATATCCCAGTCCGAGCCAGACTGTTGCTGTTCCCGGACATAATTCCCCCGACATAGCTACACTGTCCCTGTTCCCGGGACATAATATCCCAGACCGAGCCAGACTGTCCCTGTTCCCGGACATATTATCCCAAATCGAGCCAGACTGTCTCTGTTCCCGGACATAACATCCCAGCCCGAGCCAGACAATCACTGTCCCGGAAATAATATCCTAAACCGAGCCAGGCTGTCTCTGTTCCCAGGACATAATATCCCAGAACGAGCCAGACTGTCCCTCTTCCTGGACATAATATCCCAGACCGAGCCGGGCTGTCCCTGTTCCCGGACATAATATCCCAAATCTAGCCAGACTGTTGCTGTTCCCGGACATAATATCCCAGACGGAGCCAGACTGTCCCTGTTCCCGGACATATTATCCCAGACCGAGACAGACTGTCACCGTTCCCGGAAATAATATCCCAGACCGAGCCAGAGTGTCCCTGTTCCCGGGACATAATATCCCAGACCGAGACAGACTGTCCCTGTTCCCGGACATAATATCCCAGACCGTGCCAGACTGTCCCTGTTCCCGGGACATAATATCCCAGACCGAGCCAGACTGTCCCTGTTCCGGGAACATAATATCCCAGACCGAGCCAGGCTGGCCCTGTTCCCGGACATAATATCCCAGACCGAGCCAGACTGTCCCTGTTCCCGGATACAATATCCCAGACCGAGACAGACTGTCCCTGTTGCGGGGATACATTATCCCAGACCGAGCCAGGCTGTCCCTGTTCCCGGGATATAATATCCCAGGCTCAGCCAGCAGTCCCTGTCCCATCAGGAATAGCTCCCACACACTATGGGCAGGAGCTCCCACTACCATGAGGCCATCCCCCCGCCTGTGCCAAGTCTGCATTCACGTATTTACTGATTGGTGTCTAACCTGCATGGGTCGTAGCGGACCTGAACCACCTTCTCCTCAAACGGCTCTCCTTCCTTTCCTGGCTCGTAGCGCAGGCGTTGGAAGTCAATCATGCGATACCTCTTCTTGTGACCCCCTCCAATCCCGTGAACTTTGATTTTCCCTGCAGTCAACATGGAAACAAAGTGGGATAAATCCACGTGGGAATTCTGGCTGCCGGAGAACAGCTCGCATTTCAATGCAACAGGAGCCCCGATCCCAACCAGACCCAAACCTCACCAAAAGCATTCAACAGTCACTCCAGCAGCACTGGCATAAACCAGGGCACCCAGGGGTGTGGGACACCACCAGTGCTCTCCCACAACCCTCTACTTCCAACACCCCCACCCCATTACATTATGCACCTCTCCCACAGTGCAGCACTCCCTCAGTACTGAACCTCTGGCAGTGCAACACTCCCTCAATACTGACCCTCTGACAGTGCGGCACTCCCTCAGTACTGACCCTCTGACAGTGCGGCACCCCCTCAGTACTGACCCTCTGACAGTGAGGCACTCCCTCAGTA
>JANJGN010002376.1:0-73586 GCA_026770705.1 Isurus oxyrinchus
GCCACCTGACCCCGACCCCCCCGACCCCCCCCGAGACCATGTCCCGATCACACCACCTGATCCCCGACCCCCCCCGAGATAACGTCCCCAAACCCGCCACTGACCCCCCGGCCCTCCAGAGACTATGTCCGCAAACCCGCCACCCGAACCCCAACCCCCCCGAGACTATGTCCCCAAACATGCCACCTGCCCTCCGACCCCCCCAAGACTATGTCCCCAAACCCGCCACCGGAACCTCGACCCCCTGACGCCCCCCGAGACCATGTCTCCAAACTCGCCACCCGACCCACGACGCCCCCCCGACCCTCCCCGAGACTATGTCCCCAAACCCGACACCTGACCCCCCCGACCCCCCCTGAGACTTTGTCCCCAAACCCGACACCCGACCCCCGACCCACCGACCCCCCTGGGACTATGTCCCCAAACCCGCCTCCCGACCCCCCGACCCACCGACCCCCCCCGAGACTATGTCCCCAAACCCGCCACCCCGACCCCCCCGACCCCCCCGACTATTTCCCCAAACCCGCCACCTGAACCCCGACCCACCCGAGACTATGTCCCCAAACCCGCCACCCGACCCCCGACAACCACGAGACTATGTACCCTAACCCACCACCCGAACCCCGACCCACCTGACCCCCCCGAGACTATGTCCCCAAACCCGCCACCCGACCACCGACCCCCCCCGATAATATGTCCCCAAACCTGCCACCCGACACCCGCCCACCCGAACCCCGACACCCCCCGACCCCCCCCCGAGACTATGTCCCCAAACCCGCCACCCGACCCTGGACCCACCCCGAGACTATGACCCCAAACCTGCCACCCGACCACCGAGCAGCCGGCCCCTCCGAGATTATGTCGCCAAGCCCGCCACCCGACCTCCGACCCAGCCGGAGAATATGTCCCCAAAACCGCCAACCGACCCCCCGACCACCCCGAAACCCCCCGAGACTATGTCCCTAAACCCGCCACCCGACCCCCGACTCCCCCGACCCCCCGAGACTATGTGCCCTAACCCGCCACCCGACCCCCGACCACCCCGATACTATGTCCCCAAATCCGTCACCCGACCCCCGACCCCCGCGACCCCACCCGAGACTATGTCCCCAAACCTGTCACCCGAACCCCGACCCCCCGACCCCCCCCGAGACTATGTCCGCAAACCCGCCTCCCGACCCCCCGACCCCCCCGAGACTATGTCCCCCAAACCTGCCACCCGACCACCGCCCCCCCGCCCCCCCTGAGACTATGTCCCCAAGCCCGCCACCCGACCCCCGACCCCCCCCGAGACCTAGTCCCCAAACCCGCCACCCGACCACCGCCGACCCCACCGAGACTTTGTCCCCAAACCAGCCACCCAACCCCCGGTCCCCACTAGACTATGTCCCCAAACCCGCCACCCAACCCCAGACCCCCCCCGAGACTATGTCCCCAAACCTGCCTCCCGACCCCCGAACGCTCCGACCTCCCCGAGACTATGTCCCCACACCCGCCACCCGAACCCCGACACCCCCCGATCCCCCCCAGAGACTATGTCCCCAAACGCGCCACATGACCCCCGACCTCCCCCTGAGACTATGTCCCCAAACCCCGCCACCCGACCCCCGACGGCCCAGACCCCCCCGAGTCTATGACCCAAACCTGCCACCCGACCCCCCGACCCCCCCGAGACTCTGTCCCCAAACCCGCCACCCCCGACCCCCGACCCCCCCCGACACCCACAAGACTATGTCCACAAACCCGCCACCCCGACCACCGACCCCCCCCGCCCCCCTGAGACTATGTCCCCAAACCCGCCACCCCGACCCCCGATCCCCCCGAGACTCTGTCCCCAAACCCGCCACCCCCCGATCCCCCCGACACCCCCCGAGGACTATGTCACCAAACCCGCCACCCGACTCCCCAACCCACCCGGAACTATGTCCCTAAACCCGCCACCCGACCACCGACACCCCCGACCCACCCCGAGACTATGTCCCCAAACCCGCCTCCCGACCCCCGAACGCCCCGACCTCCCCGAGACTATGTCCCCACACCCGCCACCCCGATCCCCGACCCCCCCGACTCCCGGAGACTATGTCCCCAAACCCGCCACCCGACCCCCGACACCCCCCGAAACACCCCGAGATTATGTCCCCAAACGCGCCACATGACCCCCGACCTCCCCCTGAGACTATGTCCCCAAAAACGCCACCCGACCACCCCCGACCCCCCCCGCGACTATGTCCCCAAACCTGTCCCACGAACACCGAACCCCCCGAAACCCACCGAGACAATGTACTCAAACCCGCCACCCGACCCCCCGACGGCCCCAGACCCCCCCCGAGACTATGTCCCCAAACCTGCCACGCGACCCCCGACCCCCCCCGAGACTCTGTCCCCAAACCCGCCACCCGACCCCCGACCCCCCCGACACCCACGCGACTATGTCACTAAACCCGCCACCCGACCACCGAGCCCCCTGAGACCATGTCCCCAAACCCGCCTCCCAACACAACCCAACCCCCCGAGACCATGTCCACAAACCCGCCACCCCGACCCCCCCGATACTATGTCCCCAAACCCGCCACCCGACCCCCCGACCCACCCCGAGACTATGTCCTCAAACCCGCCACCCCGACCCCCGAACCCCCCGAGACTATGTCCCTAAACCCTCCACCCCACCACCAACCCGCCCGACCCACCCTGAGACTATGTCTCCAAACCCGCCGCCCGAACCCCGACGCCCCTGACCCCCCCGAGACTATGTCCCCAAATCCGCCACCTGACCCCGACCCCCCCGACCCCCCCCCGAGACCATGTCCCGATCACACCACCTGATCCCGACCCCCCCCGAGATAACGTCCCCAAACCCGCCACTGACCCCCCGGCCCTCCAGAGACTATGTCCGCAAACCCCGCCACCCGAACCCCAACCCCCCCGAGACTATGTCCCCAAACATGCCACCTGCCCTCCGACCCCCCCAAGACTATGTCCCCAAACCCGCCACCGGAACCTCGACCCCCTGACGCCCCCCGAGACCATGTCTCCAAACTCGCCACCCGACCCACGACGCCCCCCGACCCTCCCCGAGACTATGTCCCCAAACCCGACACCTGACCCCCCGACCCCCCTGAGACTTTGTCCCCAAACCCGACACCCCGACCCCCGACCCACCGACCCCCCCTGGGACTATGTCCCCAAACCCGCCTCCCGACCCCCCGACCCACCGACCCCCCCCCGAGACTATGTCCCCAAACCCGCCACCCCGACCCCCCCCGACCCCCCGACTATTTCCCCAAACCCGCCACCTGAACCCCGACCCACCCGAGACTATGTCCCCAAACCCGCCACCCCGACCCCCGACAACCACGAGACTATGTACCCTAACCCACCACCCGAACCCCGACCCACCTGACCCCCCCGAGACTATGTCCCCAAACCCGCCACCCGACCACCGACCCCCCCGATAATATGTCCCCAAACCTGCCACCCGACACCCGCCACCCGAACCCCGACACCCCCGACCCCCCCCCGAGACTATGTCCCCAAACCCGCCACCCCGACCCTGGACCCACCCCGAGACTATGACCCCAAACCTGCCACCCGACCACCGAGCAGCCGGCCCCTCCGAGATTATGTCGCCAAGCCCGCCACCCGACCCCCGACCCCACCGAGACCTAGTCCCCAAACCCGCCACCCGACCCCGCCAACCCCCCCGAGACTATGTCCCCAAACCAGGCACCCGACCTCCGGCCCCCACGAGACTATGTCCCCATTCCCGCCACCCAACCCCCGAACCCCCGAGGCTATGTCACCAGACCCCGCCACCCGACCCCCAACCCCCCCCAAAAATATGTCCCTAAACCCGCCACCCGACCACCGACACCCCCGGCCCACCCCGAGACTATGTCCCCCCGAGACTATGTCCCCAAACCCGCCTCCCGAACCCCGAACGCCCCGACCTCCCCGAGGACTATGTCCCCACACCCGCCACACGATCCCCGACCCCCCCGACTCCCCGAGACTATGGCCCAAACCCGCCACCCGACCACCCCGACCCCCCCGAGACTATGTCCGCAAACCTGTCCCACGAATACCGACCCCCCCCGAAACCCACCGAGACCATGTACCCAAACCCGCCACCCGACCCCCAACGGCCCAGACCCCCCCCCGAGACTATGTCCCCAAACCTGCCACCCGACCCCCGACCCGCACCGAGATTCTGTCCCCAAACCCGCCACCCGACCCCCGACACCCACGAGACTATGTCACTAAACCCGCCACCCGACCACCGAGCCCTCCAACCCCCCCGAGACTATGTCCCCAAGCCCGCCACCCGAACCCCGACCCACCCGAGACCTAGTCCCCAAACCCGCCACCCGACCCCGCTGACCCCCCCGAGACTATGTCCCCACACCCGCCACCCGATCCCCGACCCCACCGACTCCCCGAGACTATGTCCCCAAACCTGCCACCCGATCCCCGACCCCCCCGAAACACCCCAAGACTATGTCCCACAAGCCCGCTACCCGACACCCGACCCCCCCGAGACTATGTCCCCCAAACCCGCCCACCTGACCCCCGACACCCCCGACCTCCCCCTGAGACTATGTCCCCAAACCCGCCACCCGACCCCCGACACCCCCGACCTCCCCCTGAGACTATGTCCCCAAACCCGCCACCCGACCACCCCGACCCCCCCGAGACTATGTCCCCAAAACTGTCCCACGAACCCCGACCCCCCCGAAACCCACCGAGACAATGTACCCAAACCCGCCACCCCGACCCCCGACACCCCCGACCCCCCCGAGACTATGTCCGCAAACACGCGACCCGACTCACCGACCCCCCCGAGACTATGTCCCCAAACCCGTCACCCAACCACCCCGATCCCCCCCGAGACTATGTCCCCAAACCCGCCACCCGACCCCCCCGACCACCCCGAGACTATTTCCCCAAACCCGCCACCTGACCCCCGACCCCCCCCGGGACTCTGTCCCCAAACCCGCCACCCCGACCACCGAGCCCTCCGACCCCCCCGAGACTATGTCCCCCAAACCCGCCACCCCCGACCACCGACCCCCCCGCCCCGCCTGAAACTATGTCCCCAAGACTGCCACCCGACCCCTGACCCCCCCGAGACCTCGTCCCCAAAGCAGACACCCAACCCCCGGGCCCCCACGAGACTATGTCCCCAAACCCGCCACCCATCCCCAGACCCCCCCCGACACCCCCGAGACTATGTCACCAAACCCGCCACCCGACCCCCAACCCGCCCGAAACTATGTCCCTAAACCCGTCACCTGACCACCGACACCCCTGACCCACCCCGAGACTATGTCCCCAAACCCGCCTCCCGACCCCCGAACGCCCCGACCTCCCCGAGACTATGTCCCCACACCCGCCACCCGATCCCCGACCCACCCCCGAAACACCCCGAGACTATGTCCGCAATCCCGCTACCCGGCACCCGACCCCCCTGAGACTATGTCCCCAAACCCTCCACCCGAAACCCGACACCCCCGATCCCCCCAGAGACTATGTCCCCAAACGCGCCACATGACCCCCGACCTCCCCCTGAGACTATGTCCCCAAACCCGCCACCCCGACCACCCCGACCCCCCCCGAGACTATGTCCCCAAACCTGTCCCACGAACACCGAACCCCCCGAAACCCACCGAGACTCTGTCCCCAATCCCGCCACCCGACCCCCGACACCCACGAGACTACGTCACTAAACCCGCCACCCCGACCACCGAGCCCTCCGATCCCCCACGAGACTATGTCCCCAAACCCGCCACCTGACCACCGACTCCCCCGCCCCCCCTGAGACTCTGTGCCCAAGCCCGCCACCCGACCCCTGACACCCCCGAGACCTAGTCCCCATACCCGCCCCCCCGACCCCGCTGACCCCCCCGAGACTATGTCCCCAAACCAGCCACCGAACCGCCGGCCCCCACGAGACTATGTCACCAAACCCGCCACCCAACCCCCGACCCCCCCGACACCCCCGAGACTATGTCACCAATCCCGCTACCTGACACCCCGACCCCCCCGAGACTATGTCCCCAAACGCGCCACATGACCCCCGACCTCCCCCGAGACTATGTCCCCACACCCGCCACCCGATCCCCGACCCCCCCGACTCCCCGAGACTATGTCCCCAAACCCGCCACCCAATCCCCGACCCCCCAGAAACTCCCCGAGACTATGTCCCCAAACCCGCCACCCGACCACCCCGACCCCCCCCGAGGACTATGTCCCCAAACCTGTCCCACGAACACCTCGACCCCCCCCCGAAACCCACCGAGACCATGTACCCAAACCCGCCACCCCGACCCCGACGGCCCAGACCCCCCCCCGAGACTATGTCCCCAAACCTGCCACCTGACCCCCGACCCCCACCGAGATTCTGTCCCCAAACCCGCCACCCGACCCCCTGACAACCCACGAGACTATGTCACTAAACCAGCCACCCGACAACCGAGCCCTCCGACCCCCCCCCGAGACTATGTCCCCAAACCCGCCACCCCGACCCACCCGAGACCTAGTCCCCAAACCCGCCACCCGACCCCGCCGACCCCCCCGAGACTATGTCCCCAAACCCGCCACCCCGACCCCGCCGACCCCCCCGAGACTATGTCCCCACACCCGCCACCCGATCCCCGACCCCCCCCGACTCCCCGAGACTATGTCCCCAAACCCGCCACCCGATCCCCGACCCCCCCGAAACACCGCAAGACTATGTCCACAAGCCCGCTACCCGACACCCCGACCCCCCCGAGACTATGTCCCCAAACCCGCCACCTGACCCCCGACACCCCCGACCCCCCCGAGACTATGTCCCCAAACACGCCACCCGACCCCCGACACCCCCGACCTCCCCCTGAGACTATGTCCCCAAACCCGCCACCCCGACCACCCCCGACCCCCCCGAGACTATGTCCCCAAAACTGTCCCATGAACACCGAACCCCCCGAAACCCACCGAGACAATGTACCCAAACCCGCCACCCCGACCTCCGACACCCCCGACCCCCCCAAGACTATGTCCCCAAACCCGCCACCCCGACCCCCCCGACCACCCCGAGACTATTTCCCCAAACCCGCCACCTGACCCCCGACCCCCCCCCGAGACTCTGTCCCCAAACCCGCCACCCGACCACCGAGCCCTCCGACCCCCCCCCGAGACTATGTCCCCAAACCCGCCACCCGACCACCGACCCCCCCCCGCCCCGCCTGAAACTATGTCCCCAAGCCTGCCACCCGACCCCTGACCCCCCCGAGACCTAGTCCCCATACCCGCCACCCGACCCCGCCGATCCCCCCGAGACTATGTCCCCAAACCAGCCACCCAACCCCCGGCCCCCACGAGACTATGTCCCAAAAACCCGCCACCCAACCCCAGACCCCCCCCGACACCCCCCGAGACTATGTCACCAAACCCGCCACCCCGACCCCCAACCCCCCCGAAACTATGTCCCTAAACACGCCACCCGACCACCGACACCCCTGACCCACCCCGAGACTATGTCCCCAAACCCGCCTCCCGACCCCCGAACGACCCGACCTCCCCGAGACTATGTCCCCACACCCGCCACCCCCGATCCCCGACACCCCCCGACTCCCCGAGACTATGTCCCCAAACCCGCCTCCCGATCCCCGACCCACACCGAAACACCCCGAGACTATGTCCGCAAACTCGCTACCCGACCCCCCGACCCCCCCGAGACTATGTCCCCAAACCCGCCACCTGCCACCCGACCCCCGACACCCCCGACCCCCCCAGAGACTATGTCCCCAAACGTGCCACCCGACCCCCGACCCCCCCCGAGACTATGTCCCCAAACCCGTCACCCGACCACCCCCGATCCCCCCCCGAGAATATGTCCCCAAACCTGTCCCCCGAACACCGACCCTTCCGAAACCCACCGAGACTATGTCCCCAAACCCCGCCACCCGACCCCCCCGACCCCCCGAAACCATTTCCCCAAACCCGCCACCTGACCCCCGACCCACCCGAGACTATGTCCCCTAACCCGCCACCCGACCCCCGACCCACCCGACCCACCCCGAGACTATGTCACTAAACCCGCCACCCGACCCCCCCCGACCACCCCGAGACTATTTCCCCAAACCCGCCACCTGACCCCCGACCCCCCCCCGAGACTCTGTCCCCAAACCCGCCACCCGACCACCGAGCCCTCCGACCCCCCCCCGAGACTATGTCCCCAAACCCGCCCACCCGACCACCGACCCCCCCCCGCCCCGCCTGAAACTATGTCCCCAAGCCTGCCACCCCGACCCCTGACCCCCCCCGAGACCTAGTCCCCATACCCGCCACCCGACCCCACCGATCCCCCCGAGACTATGTCCCCAAACCAGCCACCCAACCCCCGGCCCCCACGAGACTATGTCCCAAAACCCGCCACCCAACCCCAGACCCCCCCCGAGACTATGTCCCCAAACCCGCCACCCGACCCCCCCCGACCCCCCGAAACCATTTCCCCAAACCCGCCACCTGACCCCCGACCCACCCGAGACTATGTCCCCTAACCCGCCACCCGACCCCCCGACCCACCCGACCCACCCCGAGACTATGTCACTAAACCCGCCACACCGACCACTGAGCCCCCCGACCCCCCCGAGACTATGTCCCCAAACCCGCCACCCCGACCCCCGACCACCAAGACCCCCCGAGACTATGTCCCCAAACCCGCCACCCGACACCCCGACCTCCCCCCGAGACTATGTCCCCAAACACGCCACCCGACACCCGACCTCCCCCCGAGACTATGTCCCTAAACCCGCCACCCCGACCACCGACCCACCCCAAGACTATGTCCCCAAACCTGCCTCCCGACCCCCGAACGCCCCGACCACCCCGAGACTATGTACCCAATCCCGCCACCCGACACCCGACCCCCCGAAACTATGTCCCCCAAACACGACACCCCGACCCCCGACCCCCCCCCGAGACTATGCCCCCCAACCCGCCACCCCGACCCCCGAGCCACCTGACCCCCCCGAGACTATGACCCAAACCCGCCACCCGACCTCCGACCCCCCCCGAGACTATGACCCCAAAGCTGCCACCCGAGAAACGATCCCCCCGACCCCCCCGAGATTATGTCCCCAAACCCGCCACCCGACCTCCGACCCAGCCAGAGAATATGTCCCCAAAACCGCCACCTGACCCCCGACACCCAAGAGACTATGTCCCCAAACCCGCCACCCCCGACCCCGACCACCCCGAAACCCCCCGAGACTATGTCCGCAAACCCGACCCCCGACCCCCCCGAGACTATGTGCCCTAACCCGCCACCCGACCCCCGACCATCCCGATACTATGTCCCCAAGCCCATCACCCGAACCCCGACCCCCCCCAAGACTATGTCCCCAAACCCGTCACCGACCCCCGATCCCCCCGACCCCCCTGAGACTATGTCCCCAAACCCGCCACCCGACTACTGACCCTCCCCGAGACTATGTCCCGAAACCTGCCACCAGACACCCCAACACCCCCTGAGATTATGTCCCCAAACCCGCCACCCGACCCCGGACCCACCCCGAGACTATGTCCCCATACCCGCCACCCAAACCCCGACATCCCCGAGACTATGTCACCAAACCAGCCACCCGACCCCCCAACCCCCCCCGAAAATATGTCCCTAAACCCGCCACCCGACAACCGACACCCCCGACCCACCCCGAGACTATGTCCGCAAACCCGCCTCCCGACCCCCGACACCCCCGAGACTATGTCCGCAAACCCGCCTCCCGACACCCCGACCCCCCCGAGACTATGTCCCGAAACCCGCCACCCCCGCCACCCGACCACCCCCGACCCCCCCCCCGAGACTATGTCCCCAAACCTGTCCCACGAACACCGACCCCCCCCGAAACCCACCGAGACAATGTACCCAAACCCGCCACCCCGACCCCCGGCCTCCCCCCGAGACTATGTCCCCCAACACGCCACCCGACCCCCGACCCCCCCGAGACTATGTCCCCAAACCTGTCCCCCGAACACCGACCCTTCCGAAACCCACCGAGACTATGTACCCAAACCTGCCACCCCGACCCCCGACGCCCCCGACCCCCCCCGAGACTATGTCCCCAAACCCGACACCCGACCCCCGACCTCCAAGACCCCCCGAAACTATGTCCTCAAACCTGAACCCGACCACCAACCCCCCCAATAATATGTCCCCAAACCTGAAACCCGCCACCCGACCCCCGACCCACCCCGAGACTATGACCCCAAACCTGCCACCCGACCACCGACCCCCCCCGACCCCCCCGAGAATATGTCCCCAAACCCGCCACCCCGACCTCCGACCCAGCCGGAGAATATGTCCCCAAAACCGCCCACCCCGACCCCCCGACCACCCCGAAACCCCCCGAGACTATGTCCCTAAACCCGCCACCCCGACCCCCGACTCCCCCGACCCCCCGAGACTATGTGCCCTAACCCGCCACCCGACCCCCGACCACCCCGATACTATGTCCCCAAATCCGTCACCCGACCCCGACCCCCGCGACCCCACCCGAGACTATGTCCCCAAAACCTGTCACCTGTCCCCAAACCTGTCACCCGAACCCCGACCCCCCGACCCCCCCGAGACTATGTCCGCAAACCCGCCTCCCGACCCCCGACCCCCCCGAGACTATGTCCCCAAACCCGCCACCCGACCACCGCCCCCCCGCCCCCCCTGAGACTATGTCCCCAAGCCCGCCACCCGACCCCCGACCCCCCCGAGACCTAGTCCCCAAACCCGCCACCCGACCCCGCCGACCCCACCGAGACTTTGTCCCCAAACCAGCCACCCAACCCCCGGTCCCCACGAGACTATGTCCCCAAACCTGCCTCCCGACCCCCGACTCCCCCGACCCCCCTGAGACTATGTGCCCTAACCCGCCACCCGACCCCCGAACGCTCCGACCTCCCCGAGACTATGTCCCCACACCCGCCACCCGAACCCCCGACACCCCCCGATCCCCCCAGAGACTATGTCCCCAAACGCGCCACATGACCCCCGACCTCCCCCTGAGACTATGTCCCCAAACCCGCCACCCGACCCCCGACGGCCCAGACCCCCCCGAGTCTATGACCCAAACCTGCCACCCGACCCCCGACCCCCCCGAGACTCTGTCCCCAAACCCGCCACCCGACCCCCGACCCCCCCGACACCCACAAGACTATGTCCACAAACCCGCCACCCCGACCACCGACCCCCCCGCCCCCCTGAGACTATGTCCCCAAACCCGCCACCCGACCCCCCGATCCCCCCCGAGACTCTGTCCCCCAAACCCGCCACCCCCGATCCCCCCGACACCCCCGAGACTATGTCACCAAACCCGCCACCCGACTCCCAACCCACCCGAAACTATGTCCCTAAACCCGCCACCCGACCACCGACACCCCCGACCCACCCCGAGACTATGTCCCCAAACCCGCCTCCCGACCCCCGAACGCCCCGACCTCCCCGAGACTATGTCCCCACACCCGCCACCCCGATCCCCGACCCCCCCGACTCCCGGAGACTATGTCCCCAAACCCGCCACCCGACCCCCGACACCCCCGAAACACCCCGAGATTATGTCCCCAAACGCGCCACATGACCCCCGACCTCCCCCTGAGACTATGTCCCCAAACCCGCCACCCCGACCACCCCGACCCCCCCCCGAGACTATGTCCCCAAACCTGTCCCACGAACACCGAACCCCCCGAAACCCACCGAGACAATGTACTCAAACCCGCCACCCCGACCCCCGACGGCCCAGACCCCCCCCGAGACTATGTCCCCAAACCTGCCACGCGACCCCCGACCCCCCCGAGACTCTGTCCCCAAACCCGCCACCCCCGACCCCCGACCCCCCCGACACCCACGCGACTATGTCACTAAACCCGCCACCCGACCACCGAGCCCCCTGAGACCATGTCCCCAAACCCGCCTCCCAACACAACCCAACCCCCCGAGACCATGTCCACAAACCCGCCACCCGACCCCCCGATACTATGTCCCCAAACCCGCCACCCGACCCCCGACCCACCCCGAGACTATGTCCTCAAACCCGCCACCCGACCCCCGAACCCCCCGAGACTATGTCCCTAAACCCTCCACCCCACCACCAACCCGCCCGACCCACCCTGAGACTATGTCTCCAAACCCGCCGCCCGAACCCCGACGCCCCTGACCCCCCCGAGACTATGTCCCCAAATCCGCCACCTGACCCCGACCCCCCCCGAGACCATGTCCCGATCACACCACCTGATCCCCGACCCCCCCGAGATAACGTCCCCAAACCCGCCACTGACCCCCGGCCCTCCAGAGACTATGTCCGCAAACCCGCCACCCGAACCCCAACCCCCCCGAGACTATGTCCCCAAACATGCCACCTGCCCTCCGACCCCCCCCAAGACTATGTCCCCAAACCCGCCACCGGAACCTCGACCCCCTGACGCCCCCCGAGACCATGTCTCCAAACTCGCCACCCGACCCACGACGCCCCCCGACCCTCCCCGAGACTATGTCCCCAAACCCGACACCTGACCCCCCGACCCCCCTGAGACTTTGTCTCCAAACCCGACACCCGACCCCCGACCCACCGACCCCCCTGGGACTATGTCCCCAAACCCGCCTCCCGACCCCCCGACCCACCGACCCCCCCCCGAGACTATGTCCCCAAACCCGCCACCCGACCCCCCCGACCCCCCGACTATTTCCCCAAACCCGCCACCTGAACCCTGACCCACCCGAGACTATGTCCCCAAACCCGCCACCCCGACCCCCGACAACCACGAGACTATGTACCCTAACCCACCACCCGAACCCCGACCCACCTGACCCCCCCGAGACTATGTCCCCAAACCCGCCACCCGACCACCGACCCCCCCGATAATATGTCCCCAAACCTGCCACCCGACACCCGCCACCCGAACCCCGACACCCCCCGACCCCCCCCCGAGACTATGTCCTCAAACCCGCCACCCGACCCTGAACCCACCCCGAGACTATGACCCCAAACCTGCCACCCGACCACCGAGCAGCCGGCCCCTCCGAGATTATGTCGCCAAGCCCGCCACCCGACCTCCGACCCAGCCGGAGAATATGTCCCCAAAACCGCCAACCGACCCCCCGACCACCCCGAAACCCCCCGAGACTATGTCCCTAAACCCGCCACCCGACCCCCGACTCCCCCGACCCCCCGAGACTATGTGCCCTAACCCGCCACCCGACCCCCGACCACCCCGATACTATGTCCCCAAATCCGTCACCCGACCCCCGACCCCGCGACCCCACCCGAGACTATGTCCCCAAACCTGTCACCCGAACCCCGACCCCCCGACCCCCCCGAGACTATGTCCGCAAACCCGCCTCCCGACCCCCGACCCCCCCGAGACTATGTCCCCAAACCTGCCACCCGACCACCGCCCCCCCGCCCCCCCCTGAGACTATGTCCCCAAGCCCGCCACCCCGACCCCCGACCCCCCCCGAGACCTAGTCCCCAAACCCGCCACCCGACCCCGCCGACCCCACCGAGACTTTGTCCCCAAACCAGCCACCCAACCCCCGGTCCCCACGAGACTATGTCCCCAAACCCGCCACCCAACCCCAGACCCCCCCCGAGACTATGTCCCCAAACCTGCCTCCCGACCCCCGAACGCTCCGACCTCCCCGAGACTATGTCCCCACACCCGCCACCCGAACCCCGACACCCCCGATCCCCCCAGAGACTATGTCCCCAAACGCGCCACATGACCCCCGACCTCCCCCTGAGACTATGTCCCCAAACCCGCCACCCGACCCCCGACGGCCCAGACCCCCCCGAGTCTATGACCCAAACCTGCCACCCGACCCCCGACCCCCCCGAGACTCTGTCCCCAAACCCGCCACCCGACCCCCGACCCCCCCGACACCCACAAGACTATGTCCACAAACCCGCCACCCGACCACCGACCCCCCCGCCCCCCTGAGACTATGTCCCCAAACCCGCCACCCGACCCCCGATCCCCCCGAGACTCTGTCCCCAAACCCGCCTCCCGACCCCCGAATGCCCCGACCTCCCCGAGACTATGTCCCCCACACCCGCCACCCCGATCCCCGACCCCCGGAGACTATGTCCCCAAACCCGCCACCCCGACCCCCGACACCCCCGAAACACCCCGAGATTATGTCCCCAAACGCGCCACATGACCCTCGACCTCCCCCTGAGACTATGTCCCCAAACCCGCCACCCGACCACCCCCGACCCCCCCCGAGACTATGTCCCCAAACCTGTCCCACGAACACCGAACCCCCCGAAACCCACCGAGACAATGTACTCAAACCCGCCACCCGACCCCCGACGGCCCAGACCCCCCCTGAGACTATGTCCCCAAACCTGCCACGCGACCCCCGACCCCCCCGAGACTCTGTCCCCAAACCCGCCACCCCGACCCCCGACCCCCCCGACACCCACGCGACTATGTCACTAAACCCGCCACCCCGACCACCGAGCCCCCTGAGACCATGTCCCCAAACCCGCCTCCCAACACAACCCAACCCCCCGAGACCATGTCCACAAACCCGCCACCCCGAACCCCCCGAGACTATGTCCCTAAACCCTCCACCCCACCACCAACCCGCCCGACCCACCCTGAGACTATGTCTCCAAACCCGCCGCCCGAACCCCGACGCCCCTGACCCCCCCGAGACTATGTCCCCAAATCCGCCACCTGACCCCGACCCCCCCCGACCCCCCCCGAGACCATGTCCCGATCACACCACCTGATCCCCGACCCCCCCCGAGATAACGTCCCCAAACCCGCCACTGACCCCCCGGCCCTCCAGAGACTATGTCCGCAAACCCGCCACCCCGAACCCCAACCCCCCCGAGACTATGTCCCCAAACATGCCACCTGCCCTCCGACCCCCCCAAGACTATGTCCCCAAACCCGCCACCGGAACCTCGACCCCCTGACGCCCCCCGAGACCATGTCTCCAAACTCGCCACCCGACCCACGGCGCCCCCCGACCCTCCCCGAGACTATGTCCCCAAACCCGACACCTGACCCCCCCGACCCCCCTGAGACTTTGTCCCCAAACCCGACACCCGACCCCCGACCCACTGACCCCCCTGGGACTATGTCCCCAAACCCGCCTCCCGACCCACCGACCCCCCCCGAGACTATGTCCCCAAACCCGCCACCCGACCCCCCCGACCCCCCGACTATTTCCCCAAACCCGCCACCTGAACCCCGACCCACCCGAGACTATGTCCCCAAACCCGCCACCCGACCACCGACCCCCCCGATAATATGTCACCAAACCTGCCACCCGACACCCGCCACCCGAACCCCGACACCCCCCGACCCCCCCCCGAGACTATGTCCCCAAACCCGCCACCCGACCCTGGACCCACCCCGAGACTATGACCCCAAACCTGCCACCCGACCACCGAGCAGCCGGCCCCTCCGAGATTATGTCGCCAAGCCCGCCACCCGACCCCCGACCCCACCGAGACCTAGTCCCCAAACCCGCCACCCGACCCCGCCAACCCCCCCGAGACTATGTCCCCAAACCAGGCACCCGACCTCCGGCCCCCACGAGACTATGTCCCCAAACCAGGCACCCGACCCCCGAACTCCCCGACCTCCCCCGAGACTATGTCCCCAAACCCGCCACCCCGACCCCCCGAACGCCCCGACCTCCCCGAGACTATGTCCCCAAACCCGCCACCCGACCCCCGAACGCCCTGACCTCCCCGAGACTATGTACCCAATCCCGCCACCCGACCCCCGAACCCCCCGAGACTATGTCCCCAAACCCGCCACCCCGATCCCCGACGCCCCCGAAACCCCCCGAGACCAAGTCCGCAATCCCGCTACCCGACACCCGACCCCCCCAGAGACTATGTCCCCAAACCCGCCACACGACCCCCGACCTCCCCCCGAGACTATGTCCCCAAACCCGCCACCCGTCCCCCGAGCCCCCCGACCCCCCCCGAGACTATGTCCCCAAACATGCCACCCGACCCCCGACCCCCCCGAGACTATGTCCCCAAACCCGCCACCCGTCCCCCGAGCCCCCCGAGACTATGTCCACAAACCCGCCACCCGACCCCCGACCTCCCCCCGAGACTATGTCCCCAAACACACCACCTGTCCCCCGACCACACCAGAGACTTTGTCCCCAAACCTGCCACCCGAAACCCGACCCCCCCGACCCCACCCGAGACTATGTCCCCAAACACGCCACCCCGACCCCCGACCCCCCCCGTCACCCACGAGACTGTCCCCAAACCCGCCACCCGACCCCCGACCCCCCCGACGCCCCCTGAGACTATGTCCTTAAATCCGCCACCCGAGCATAGACCCACCCGACCCACCGCGGGTCTATGTCCGCAAACCCGCCTCCCGACTCCCGACCACCCTGACCCCCCCGAGACTATGTCCCCAAAGCCGCCACCCCGACATCCCGAAACTATTTCCCTAAACCCGCCACCCCGACCACCGACCCCTTCGACCCCCCCCGAGACTATGTCCCCAAACCCGCCACCTGACCCCCGACCCCCCCGAGATTATGTCCCCAAACCTGCCACCCGACAACCGACCCCCCCCGAAAACCCCCGAGACTATGTCCCCAAACCCGCCTCGCGACCCCCGAACGCCCCGACCTCCCCGAGACTATGTACCCAATCCCGCTACCCGACACCCGATCCCCCCGAGACTATGTCCCCAAACCCGCCCACCGCCCCCCGACGCCCCCGAGACTATGTCCCCAAACCCGCCACCCGACCCCCGAACCCTCCGACCCACCCGAGAATATGTCCCCAAATCCGCCACCTGACACCCGATCCCCCCCGAGACTGTTTCCCCAAACCTGCCACCCGACCCCCAACCCCTTCGAACCCCCCTGAGACTATGTCCCCAAACCCGCCACCAGACCCTCGATCCCCCCTGACACCCACGAGACTATGTCCCCAAACCCGCCACCCGACCCCCGACCCCCCCCGAAACTATGTCCCTAAAACAGCCGCCCGACCACCGACCCCCCCTCCCCCTCCCCCGAGACTATGTCCCCAAACGCGGCTCCCGACCCCTGAACACCCTACCTCCTCGAGACTATGTACCCAATCCCGCCACACGACCCTCGACCCCCCCGAGACTATGTCCCCAATACCGCCCCCCCGACCCCCGCCCCCCCGACCTACCCCGAGACTATGTCCGCAAAGCCGCCACCCCGAACCCCGACACCCCCCGACCCCCACTGAGACTATGTCCACAATCCCGCCACCCGACCACCGAACCCCACGACCCCTCCCGAGACTATGTCCCCAAACCCGCCACCTGACCCCCGAACCACCCCGTGACTCTCTCCCCAAACCTTCCACCAGACTCCCGAGCCCCCCAACCCCCCCCGAGATTATGTCCCCAAACCCGCCACCCGACCCCAGTCCCACCCCGGGACTATGTCCCCAAACCCGCCACCCGACCCCCGACCCACCCCGGGACTATGTCCCCAAACCCGCCACCCGACCCCAAACCCCCGATCCGCCCGAGACTCAGTCCCTAATCCCACCACCTGGACACCGACCCCCCCGAACGACCCTGAGACTATGTCCCCAAACCCGCCACCCGACCCACGACCCCCCCAAGACTTTGTCCCCAAACGTGCCACCCGACACCCGACCCCCCCGAACCCCCCGAGAATATTGCCCCAAACCCGCCACCCGAACCCCCAGACCCCCCCGAAACTATGTCCCCAAACCCGACACCCGACCCCCCCTGACACCCCCGAGACTTTGTCCCCAAACCCGCCACACTACCCCACAACCCACCGACCCCCCCCGAGACTATGTCCCCAAACCCGCCACCCGACCCCCGACCCCCCGAGACTATTTCCCCAAACCTGCCACCCAACCCCCGACCCCCCCGAGACTATTTCCCCAAACCTGCAACCCAACCCCCGACCCCCCCGACATTATGTCCACAAAACAGCCACCCGACCCCCAACCCAACCCGACACCCATGAGACTATGTCCCAAACCCGCCACCCGACACCCCCGACCCCCACCGAGACTATGTCCCCAAACCCGCCTCCCGACCCCCGACCACACCGACCCCCACCGAGACTATGTCCCCAAACCCGCCTCCCGACCCCCCGACCACCCCGACCTTCCCGAGAATATGTCCCCAAACCCGCCACCCCGAACACGACCCCATTAAACCCGAGACTATGTCCCCAAACCCGCCACATGACCTTCCCGACCCCACCAAGCCTATGTCCCCAAACCTGCCACCCGAACCCCGACACCCGAGACCCCCTCCGAGACTCTGTCCCTAAACCCGCCACCCGACCACCAAATCCCCCGACACCCACCGTGACAATGTCAGCAAACCCGCCACCCGACCCACGACCCCCCGACCCCACCCCGAGACTATGTCACCAAACCCACCACCCGACCCCCAACCCCCCCGAGACTATGCCCCCAAACCCACCACCCGAACCCCCCGAACCCCCCGAGACTATGTCCCCAAACCCGCCACCTGACCCCCGACCCACCCCGAGACTATGTCCCCAAACCCGCCACCCGACCTCCCACCCCCCCGACACCCACGAGACTATGTCCCCAAACCCGCCCCCCGCCCCCCGACGCCCCCGAGACTATGTCCCCAAACCTGCCACCCCGACCCCCGAACCCTCCGACCCACCCGAGAATATGTCCCCAAATCCGCCACCTGACACCCGATCCCCCCCGAGACTGTTTCCCCAAACCTGCCACCCGACCCCCAACCCCTTCGAACCCCCCTGAGACTATGTCCCCAAACCCGCCACTAGACCCTCGATCCCCCCCGAAACTATGTCCCTAAAACAGCCACCCGACCACCGACCCCCCCGACCCCTCCCCCGAGACTATGTCCCCAAACGCGGCTCCCGACCCCTGAACACCCTACCTCCTCGAGACTATGTACCCAATCCCGCCACACGACCCTCGACCCCCCCGAGACTATGTCCCCAAATCCGCCCCCCGACCCCCGCCCCCCCGACCTACCCCGAGACTATGTCCGCAAAGCCGCCACCCGAACCCCGACACCCCCGACCCCCACTGAGACTATGTCCACAATCCCGCCACCCGACCACCGAACCCCACGACCCCTCCCGAGACTATGTCCCCAAACCCGCCACCTGACCCCCGAACCACCCCGTGACTATGTCCCCAAACCTTCCACCAGACTCCCGAGCCCCCCAACCACCCCCGAGATTATGTCCCCAAACCCGCCACCCGACCCCCGACCCACCCCGGGACTATGTCCCCAAACCCGCCACCCGACCCCCGAACCCCCGACCCGCCCGAGACTCTGTCCCTAAACCCACCACCTGGACACCGACCCCCCCGAACGACCCTGAGACTATGTCCCCAAACCCGCCACCCGACCCCCGACCCCCCCAAGACTTTGTCCCCAAACGTGCCATCCGACACCCGACCCCCCCGAACCCCCCGAGAATATTGCCCCAAACCCGCCACCCGAACCCCCAGACCCCCCCGAAACTATGTCCCCAAACGCGACACCCGACCCCCCTGACACCCCCGAGACTTTGTCCCCAAACCCGCCACACTACCCCACAACCCACCGACCCCCCCCGAGACTATGTCCCCAAACCCGCCACCCGACCCCCGACCCCCCCGAGACTATTTCCCCAAACCTGCCACCCAACCCCCGACCCTCCCGACATTATGTCCACAAAACAGCCACCCGACCCCCAACCCAACCCGACACCCATGAGACTATGTCCCAAACCCGCCACCCGACACCCGCCCCCTCCGACTCCCCCGAGACTATGTACCCAAAGCCACCACCCGACACCCCCGACCCCCACCGCGAGACTATGTCCCCAAACCCGCCACCCGACACCCCCGACCCCCACCGAGACTATGTCCCCAAACCCGCCACCCGACACCCCCGACCCCCACCGAGACTATGTCCCCAAACCCGCCACCCGACACCCGCCCCCCTCCGACTCCCCCGAGACTATGTACCCAAAGCCACCACCCGACACCCCCCACCCCCCACCGAGACTATGTCCCCAAACCCGCCACCCGACCCCCGACCACACCGACCTTGCCGAGAATATGTCCCCAAACCCGCCACCCGAACACGACCCCATTAAACCCGAGACTATGTCCCCCAACCTGCCACATGACCCCCCCGACCCCACCGAGACTATGTCCCCAAACCCGCCAACCGACTACCGCCCCCACGAAACCCCCCGAGACTATGTCCCCAAATCCGCCACACGACGCCCGAGCGCCCGACTCCACCCGAGACTATGTCCACACACCCGCCACCAGAACCCGGACCCCCGAACCCCCCGACACCCCCAAGCCTATGTCCCCAAACCTGCCACCCGAACCCCGACACCCGAGACCCCCTCCGAGACTCTGTCCCTAAACCCGCCACCTGACCACCAACACCCCCCGACACCCACCGTGACAATGTCAGCAAACCCGCCACCCGACCCACGACCCCCCGACCCCACCCCGAGACTATGTCACCAAACCCACCACCCGAACCCCCCGAAACCCCCGAGACTATGTCCCCAAACCCGCCACCTGATCCCCGACCCACCCCGAGACTATGTCCCCAAACCCGCCACCCCGACCTCCCACCCCCCCGACACCCACGAGACTATGTCCCCAAAACCGCCACCCAAAACCCGACCCCCCCCGAAACTATGTCCCTAAACCCACCAGCCGACCACCGACCTCCCTGACCCACCCCGAGAATATGTCCCAAAACCTGCCACCCAACCACAGACCCCCCGACCCCTCCCCCGAGACTATGTCCCCAAACCCGCCACCCGACCCCCGAACGCCCCGACCTCCCCGAGACTATGTACCCAATCCCGCCACCTGACCCCCGAACCCCCCGAGACTATGTCCCCAAACCCGCCACCCCGATCCCCGACGCCCCCGAAACCCCCCGAGACCAAGTCCGCAATCCCGCTACCCCGACACCCGACCCCCCAGAGACTATGTCCCCAAACCCGCCACACGACCCCCGACCTCCCCCCGAGACTACGTCCCCAAACACGCCACCCGACCCCCTTCCACCCCCGAGACTATGTCCCCAAACCCGCCACCTGTCCCCCGAGCCCCCGACCCCCCCCGAGACTATGTCCCCAAACACGCCACCCGACCCCCGACCCCCCCGAGACTATGTCCCCAAACACGCCACCCGACTCCCGATCCCCCCGGGACTATGTCCCCAAACCCGCCACCCGACCCCCGACCTCCAAGCCCCCCCGAGACTATGTCCACAAACCCGCCACCCCGACCCCCGACCTCCCCCCGAGACTATGTCCCCAAACACACCACCTGTCCCCCGACCACACCAGAGACTTTGTCCCCAAACCTGCCACCCCGACACCCGACCCCCCCCGACCCCACCCGAAACTATGTCCCCAAACACGCCACCCGACCCCTGACCCACCCCGACACTATGTCCCCAAATACTCCACCCGACCCCCGACCCCCCCGTCACCCACGAGACTGTCTCCAAACCCGCCACCCCGACCCCCGACCCCCTCGACGCCCCCTGAGACTATGTCCTGAAATCCGCCACCCGAGCATAGACCCACCCGACCCACCGCGAGTCTATGTCCGCAAACCCGCCTCCCGACTCCCGACCACCCCGACCTTCCCGAGAATATGTCCCCAACCCCGCCACCCCGAACACGACCCCATTAAACCCGAGACTATGTCCCCAAACCCGCCACATGACCCCCCGACCCCACCAAGACTATGTCCCCAAACCCGCCAAACGACTACCGCCCCCACGAAACCCCCCGAGACTATGTCCCCAAATCCGCCTCCCGACGCCCGAGCGTCCGACTCCACCCGAGACTATGTCCACACACCCCGCCACCAGAACCCGGACCCCCGAACCCCCCGACACCCCCAAGCCTATGTCCCCAAACCTGCCACCCGAACCCCGACACCCGAGACCCCCTCCGAGACTCTGTCCCTAAACCCGCCACCTGACCACCAACACCCCCGACACCCACCGTGACAATTTCAGCAAACCCGCCACCCGACCCACGACCCCCCGACCCCACCCCGACACTATGTCACCAAACCCACCATCCGACCCCCGACCCCCCCGAGACTATGCCCCCAAACCCACCACCCGAACCCCCCGAACCCCCCGAGACTATGTCCCCAAACCTGCCACCTGACCCCCGACCCACCCCGAGACTATGTCCCCAAACCCGCCACCCGACCTCCCACCCCCCCGACACCCACGAGACTATGTCCCCAAAACCGCCACCCCGAAACCCGACCCCCCCCGAAACTATGTCCCTAAACCCACCACCCGACCACCGACCTCCCTGACCCACCCCGAGAATATGTCCCAAAACCTGCCACCCAACCACAGACCCCCCGACCCCTCCCCAGAGACTATGTCCCCAAACCCGCCACCCGACCCCCGAACGCCCCGACCTCCCCGAGACTATGTACCCAATCCCGCCACCTGACCCCCGAACCCCCCGAGACTATGTCCCCAAACCCGCCACCCGATCCCCGACGCCCCCGAAACCCCCCGAGACCAAGTCCGCAATCCCGCTACCCGACACCCCGACCCCCCAGAGACTATGTCCCCAAACCCGCCACACGACCCCCGACCTCCCCCCGAGACTACGTCCCCAAACACGCCACCCGACCCCCTTCCACCCCCGAGACTATGTCCCGAAACCCGCCACCCGACCCCCGACCCCCCCGAGACTATGTCCCCAAACACGCCACCCGACTCCCGACCCCCCCGGGACTATGTCCCCAAACCCGCCACCCGACCCCCGACCTCCAAGCCCCCCTGAGACTATGTCCCCAAACACACCACCTGTCCCCCGACCACACCAGAGACTTTGTCCCCAAACCTGCCACCCGAAACCCGACCCCCCCGACCCCACCCGAGACTATGTCCCCAAACCCGCCACCCCGACCCCCCCGAAGCCCCCTGAGACTATGTCCTTAAATCCGCCACCCGAGCATAGACCCACCCGACCCACCGCGGGTCTATGTCCGCAAACCCGCCTCCCGACTCCCGACCACCCTGACCCCCCCGAGACTATGTCCCCAAAGCCGCCACCCGACATCCCGAAACTATTTCCCTAAACCCGCCACCCGACCACCGACCCCTTCGACCCCCCCCGAGATAATGTCCCCAAACCCGCCACCTGACCCCCGACCCCCCCGAGATTATGTCCCCAAACCTGCCACCCGACAACCGACCCCCCCGAAAACCCCCGAGACTATGTCCCCAAACCCGCCTCGCGACCCCCGAACGCCCCGACCTCCCCGAGACTATGTACCCAATCCCGCTACCCGACACCCGATCCCCCCGAGACTATGTCCCCAAACCCGCCCCCCACCCCCCGACGCCCCCGAGACTATGTCCCCAAACCCGCCACCCGACCCCCGAACCCTCCGACCCACCCGAGAATATGTCCCCAAATCCGCCACCTGACACCCGATCCCCCCCGAGACTGTTTCCCCAAACCTGCCACCCGACCCCCAACCCCTTCGAACCCCCCTGAGACTATGTCCCCAAACTCACCACCCGATCCCCGACCCCCCCCCCGAAACTATGTCCCTAAAACAGCCACCCGACCACCGCCCCCCCGACCACTCCCCCGAGACTATGTCCCCAAACGCGGCTCCCGACCCCTGAACACCCTACCTCCTCGAGACTATGTACCCAATCCCGCCACACGACCCTCGACCCCCCCGAGACTATGTCCCCAAACCCGCCCACCGACCCCCGCCCCCCCGACCTACCCCGAGACTATGTCCGCAAAGCCGCCACCCGAACCCCGACAGCCCCGACCCCCACTGAGACTATGTCCACAATCCCGCCACCCGACCACCGAACCCCACGACCCCTCCCGAGACTATGTCCCCAAACCGGCCACCTGACCCCCGAACCACCCCGTGACTATGGCCCCAAACCTTCCACCAGACTCCCGAGCCCCCCAACCCCCCCCGAGATTATGTCCCCAAACCCGCCACCCGACCCCAGTCCCACCCCGAGACTATGTCCCCAAACCCGCCAACTGACCCCCGAACCACCCCGAGACTATGTCACCAAACCCACCACCCGCCCCCCCCGACCTACCCCCGAGACTATGCCCCCAAACCCACCACCCGAACCCCCCGAACCCCCCGAGACTATGTCCCCAAACCCGCCACCTGACCCCCGACCCACCCCGAGACTATGTCCCCAAACCCGCCACCTGACCCCCGACCCACCCCGAGACTATGTCCCCAGAACCGCCACCCGAAACCCGACCCCCCCGAAACTATGTCCCTAAACCCACCACCCGACCACCGACCTCCCCGACCCACCCCGAGAATATGTCCCAAAACCTGCCACCCGACCACAGACCCCCCGACCCCTCCCCAGAGACTATGTCCCCAAACCCGCCACCCGACCCCCCGAACGCCCCGACCTTCCCGAGACTATGTCCCCAAACCCGCCACCCGATCCCCGACACCCCCGAAACCCCCCGAGACCAAGTCCGCAATCCCGCTACCCGACACCCGACCCCCCAGAGACTACGTCCCCAAACACGCCACCCGACCCCCTTCCACCCCCGAGACTATGTCCCCAAACCCGCCACCCGTCCCCCGAGCCCCCCGAGACTATGTCCACAAACCCGCCACCCGACCCCCGACCTCCCCCCGAGACCATGTCCCCAAACACACCACCTGTCCCCCGACCACACCAGAGACTTTGTCCCCAAACCTGCCACCCGACACCCGACCCCCCCGACCCCACCCGAGACTATGTCCCCAAACACGCCACCCCGACCCCCGACCCACCCCGACACTATGTCCCCAAATACTCCACCCGACCCCCGAACCCCCCGTCACACACGAGACTGTCCCCAAACCCGCCACCCGACCCCCGACCCCCCCGACGCCCCCTGAGACTATGTCCTTAAATCCGCCACCCGAGCATAGAGCCACCCGACCCACCGCGAGTCTATGTCCGCAAACCCGCCTCCCGACTCCCGACCACCCTGACCCCCCCGAGACTATGTCCCCAAAGCCGCCACCCGACATCCCGAAACTATTTCCCTAAACCCGCCACCCGACCACCGACCCCTTCGACCCCCCCGAGACTATGTCCCCAAACCTGCCACCTGACCCCCGACCCCCCCGAGATTATGTCCCCAAACCTGCCACCCGACAACCGACCCCCCCGAAAACCCCCGAGACTATGTCCCCAAACCCGCCTCGCGACCCCCGAACGCCCCTCCTTCCCGAGACTATGTACCCAATCCCGCTACCCGACACCCGATCCCCCCGAGACTATGTCCCCAAACCCGCCCACCGCCCCCCGACGCCCCGAGACTATGTCCCCAAACCCGCCACCCGACCCCCGAACCCTCCGACCCACCCGAGAATATGTCCCCAAATCCGCCACCTGACACCCGATCCCCCCCGAGACTGTTTCCCCAAACCTGCCACCCGACCCCCAACCCCTTCGAACCCCCTTGAGACTATGTCCCCAAACCTGCCACCAGACCCTCGATCCCCCCCGACACCCACGAGACTATGTCCCCAAACCCGCCACCCGACCCCCGACCCCCCCGAAACTATGTCCCTAAAACAGCCACCCGACCACCGACCCCCCCGACCCCTCCCCCGAGACTATGTCCCCAAACGCGGCTCCCGACCCCTGAACACCCTACCTCCTCGAGACTATTACCCAATCCCGCCACACGACCCTCGACCCCCCCGAGACTATGTCCCCAAACCCGCCACCCGACGCCCCGACCCCTCCCAACACTATGTCCCGATACCCGCCACCCGATCCCCGACCCCCAGAATCCCCCGGGACTATGTCCCCAAACCCGCCACCGGATCCCCGACCCCCCCGAAACCCCCCGAGACCATGTCCGCAATCCCGCTACCCATCCCCCGACCTCCCCGAGACTATGTCCCCAAACCCGCCACCCGACCCCCGACCTCCCCCGGAGACTATGTCCCCAATCCCGCCACCCGACCTCCAACCCCCCCGTCACCCAGGAGACGATGTCCCCAAACCCGCCACCCGACCCCCCCAACCCCCCCGAGATTATGTCCCCAAACCCGACACATGACCCCAACACACCCCGCGACTATGTCCCCAAACCCGCTACCCCGACCCCCGACACCCCTGAGACTATGTCCCCAAACCTGCCACCCGACCACCGACACCCCCAACCCACCCCGAGAAATGTCCCCAAACCTGCCACCCGACAACCGACCCCCCCGAAAACCCCCAAGACTATGTCCCCAAACCAGCCTCGCGACCCCCGAACGCCCCGACCTCCCCGAGACTATGTACCCAATCCCGCTAACCGACACCCGATCCCCCCGAAACTATGTCCCTAAACCCGCCACCCCGACCCCCGACCCACCCCGGGACTATATCCCCAAACCGGCCTCCCGACCCCCGAACCCCCCGAGACTATGTCCCCAAACCCGCCACCCGACACCCAACCCCCCCAAGACTATGTCCCCAAACCCGCCCCCCGACCCCCGACCACACCGACCTTCCCGAGACTATGTCCCCAAACCTGCCACACAACCCCCGTCCCCCCCCGACACCCCCTGAGACTATGTCCCCAAACCCGCCCCCCGACCCCCCTACCCCGAGACTATGTCCGCAAAGCCGCCACCCGAACCCCGACAACCCGACCCCCACTGAGACTATGTCCACAATCCCGCCACCCGACCACCGAACCCCACGACCCCTCCCGAGACTATGTCCCCAAACCCGCCACCTGACCCCCGAACCACCCCGTGACTATGTCCCCAAACCTTCCACCAGACTCCCGAGCCCCCCGACCCCCCCCCGAGATTATGTCCCCAAACCCGCCACCCGACCCCCGACCCACCCCGGGACTATGTCCCCAAACCCGCCACCCGACCCCCGACCCACTCCGACACCCACGAGTTATGTCCCCAAACGCGCCACCCGACCCCTGAACCCCCGACCCGCCCGAGACTCTGTCCCTAAACCCACCACCTGAACACCGACCCCCCCGAACGACCCTGAGACTATGTCCGCAAACCCGCCACCCGACCCCTGACCCCCCCAAGACTTTGTCCCCAAACGTGCCACCCGACACCCGACCCCCCCGAACCCCCCGAGAATATTTCCCCAAACCCGCCACCCGAACCCCCCGACCCCCCGAAACTATGTCCCCAAACCGACACCCGACCCCCCGACACCCCCGAGACTTTGTCCCCAAACCCGCCACACTACCCCACAACCCACCGACCCCCCCCGAGACTATGTCCCCAAACCCGCCACCCGACCCCCGACCCCCCGAGACTATGTCCCCAAACCCGCCACCCGACCCCCGACCACACCGACCTTCCCGAGACTATGTCCCCAAACCCGCCACCCGACCCCCGACCCCCCGAGACTATTTCCCCAAACCTGCCACCCAACCCCCGACCCCCCCGACATTATGTCCACAAAACCGCCACCCGACCACCGACCCACCCCGAGACTATGTCCCCAAAACAGCCAGCCGACCCCCAACCCAACCCGACACCAACAAGACTATGCCCCAAACCCGCCACCCCGCCACCCGCCCCCCCCGACTCCCCCGAGACTATGTGCCCAAAGCCACCACCCGACACCACCGACCCCCACCGAGACTATGTCCCCAAACCCTCCACCCGACCACACCGACCTTCCCGTGAATATGTCCCCAAACCCGCCACCCGACCCACGACCCCCCCGACCCCCCCGAGACTATGTCCCCAAACCCGCCACCCGACCCCCCCAACCCCCCCGAGATTATGTCCCCAAACCCGACACCCGACCCCGACACACCCCGCGACTATGTCCCCAAACCCGCTACCCGACCCCTGACACCACCGAGACTATGTCCCCAAACCCGCCACCCGACCCCCGACCCACACCGAAACTATGTCCCCAAACCCGCTACCCGACCCCCGACACCCCTGAGACTATGTCCCCAAACCCGCCACCCCGACCACCGACACCCCCGACCCACCCCGAGAAATGTCCCCAAACCTGCCACCCGACAACTGACCCCCCCGAAAACCCCCGAGACTGTATCCCCAAACCCGCCTCGCGACCCCCGAACGCCCCGACCTCCCTGAGACTATGTACCCAATCCCGCTAACCGACTCCCGACCTCCCCGAGACTATGTCCCCAAACCCGCCCCCCGCCCCCCGACGCCCCCGAGACTATGTCCCCAAACCCGCCACCCGACCACCGACACCCCCGACCCACCCCGAGAAATGTCCCCAAACCTGCCACCCGACAACTGACCCCCCCGAAAACCCCCGAGACTGTATCCCCAAACCCGCCTCGCGACCCCCGAACGCCCCGACCTCCCCGAGACTATGTATCCAATCCCGCTAACCGACTCCCGACCTCCCCGAGACTATGTCCCCAAACCCGCCCCCCGCCCCCCGACGCCCCCGAGACTATGTCCCCAAACCCGCCACCCGACGCCCGACTCACCCAACCCCCCCCCGAGATTATGTCCCCAAACCTGCCACCCGACACCTGAAGCCCCCGACCCACCCCGAGACTACGTCCCCAAACATGGCTCCCGACCCCCGACCCCCCCAAGACGATGTCCCCAAAGCCGCCACCCCGACCCCCGACCCCCCGAAACCCCCGAGACTACGTCCCGAAACCCGCCACCCCGACCCCACCGACCCCCCCAGACTATTTCCCCAAACCGACACCCGACCCCTGAGCCCCCGAGACTATGTCCCCAAACCCGCCACCCGAACCCCCGACCCACCGACCCCCTCCCGAGACTATTACCCCAAACCCGCCACCCGATCCCCGACCCCACCAACCCCCCCCGAGAATATGTCCCCAAACCCGCCAATCGACTCCCGACCCCCCCGAGACTGTTTCCCCAAACCCGCCACCCGACCCCCGACCCCTCCGACCCCCCCGAGACTATGTCCCCTAACCCGCCACCCGACCCCCGACCCACCACGAGCCTATGTCCACAAACCTGCCACCCGACCCCCGACCCCACTGACCACCCCCCGAGATTATGTCCCCAAACACGCCACCCGACCACCACGGCCCCCCCCGAAACTATGTCCCCAAACCTGCCACCCGACACCCGACACCCTGAACCCCCCGAGACTATGTCCCCAAACCCCCCACCCGACCCCCGAACACACCGAGACTATGTCCCCAAACCCGCCACCCGACCCCCGACCCCCCCGAGACTTTTTCCCCAAACCCGGCTCCCAGCTGCCGACCCCCGACCTCCCTGACACCCCCGAGACTATGTCCCCAAACCCGCCACCTGACCCCCGACCACCCCGAGACTATGTCCTCAAACCCACCACGTGACCCCCGTCCCTCCTGACCCCCCCGAGACTATGTCCCCTAACCTGCCACCCGACCCACGACCACCCCGACTCCCCCCAAGACTATGTCCCCA
The DNA here is from genome assembly GCA_026770705.1 of Isurus oxyrinchus. NCBI lineage: Eukaryota > Metazoa > Chordata > Chondrichthyes > Lamniformes > Lamnidae > Isurus > Isurus oxyrinchus. The sequence continues at coordinate 29,484 of JANJGN010002376.1, forward strand.
AACCCCCCACCCGACCCCCGACACCCCCGACCCCCCCCGAGACTATGTCCCCAAACCAGCCACCCGACCACTGACTCCCCCGACCCCCCCAAGACTATGTACCCAAAGCCGCCACCCGACCCCCGACCCCCCAGAGAATATTTCCCCAAACCCGCCACCCGACCCCTGATCCCCCCCGAGACTATGTCCCCAAACACGCCACCCGACACCCGAAACCCCTGACTCCCTCCGAGACTATGACCCCAAACCTGCCACCCGACCACCGACGCCCCCGACACCCCCAAGAATATGTCCCCAAATCCTCCACCCGACCCCCGAACCCCTTGACACCCCCCGAGACTCTGTCCCTAAACACGCCACCCGAACACCGACACCCCCGAAACCCACAGAGACTATGTCCCCAAACCCACCACCCGACCCCCGACCCCCCCGAACCACCGAGACTATGTCCCCAAACCCGCCACCCGACACCTAACCCCCCCGACTCCCCCCGATTCTATGTCCCCAAACCCGCCGCCGAACCCCGATTCCCACCGACACCAACGAGAGTATGTCCCCAAACCCGCCACCCCCCGACCCCCCCCGCGACTATGTCACTAAACCCGCCACCCGACCACCGACCCCCCTGAACCCCCCGACACTATGTCCCCAAACCCGACACCCGACCCCCGACCCCCACCGAGACTTGACCCTAAACCCGCCACCCGACCACCGAAACACCCGACTTCCCCAAGACTATGTCCCCAAACCCGCCACCCGACCCCCGACTCCCCAGAGAATATTTCCCCAAACCCGCCACCCGACCCCCGATCCCCCCTGAGACTATGTCCCCAAACCCGCCACCCGACCAACGACCCAACCAAGCCCCCCGAGACTATATCCCCAAACCCGCCACCCGACACCCGACCCCCCCCCCGACTCACCCGAGACTATGACCCCAAACCGGCCACCCGACCACCGACCCCACCAAGCCCCCCGAGACTATATCCCCAAACCGCCACCCGACCACCGACCCCCTCGACACCCCCCGAGACTCTGTCCCTAAACCCGCCACCCGAACACCGACCCCCGCGAAACCCACAGAGACTCTGTCCCCAAACCCGCCACCCGACCCCCCGAACCACCGAGACTATGTCCCCAAACCCGCCACACAACTCCCGACACCCCCCGAGACTATGTCCCCAAACCCGCCACCTGACCTCCCTGACACCCCCGAGACTATGTCCCCAAACCCGCCACCTGACCCCCCCGACACCCCCGAGACCATGTCCCCAAACCCGCCACCTGACCCCCGATCACCCCGAGACTATGTCCTCAAACCCACCACGTGACCCCCGTCCCTCCTGACCCCCCCGAGACTATGTCCCCTAACCTGCCACCCGACCCACGACCACCCCGACTCCCCCCAAGACTATGTCCCCAAACCCCCCACCCGACCCCCGACACCCCCGACCCCCCCCGAGACTATGTCCCCAAACCAGCCACCCGACCACTGACTCCCCCGACCCCCCCAAGACTATGTACCCAAAGCCGCCACCCGACCCCCGACCCCCCAGAGAATATTTCCCCAAACCCGCCACCCGACCCCTGATCCCCCCCGAGACTATGTCCCCAAACACGCCAGCCGACCCCCCAGAAACCCGGAGACTATGTCCCCAAACTCGCCACCCGACACCCGAAACCCCTGACTCCCTCCGAGACTATGACCCCAAACCTGCCACCCGACCACCGACGCCCCCGACACCCGCCCGAGACTCTGTCCCCAAACCCGCCACCCGACCTCCGACCCCCCCGAAACCCACAGAGACTATGTCCCCAAACCCACCACCCGACCCCAGACCCCCCCGAACCACCGAGACTATGTCCCCAAACCCGCCACCCGACACCTAACCCCCCCGACTCCCCCCGATTCTATGTCCCCAAACCCACCGCCGAACCCCGATTCCCACCGACACCAACGAGAGTATGTCCCCAAACCCGCCACCCCCGACCCCCCCCGCGACTATGTCACTAAACCCGCCACCCGACCACCGACCCCCCTGAACCCCCCGACACTATGTCCCCAAACCCGACACCCGACCCCCGACCCCCACCGAGACTTGACCCTAAACCCGCCACCCGACCACCGAAACACCCGACTTCCCCAAGACTATGTCCCCAAACACGCCACCCGACCCCCGACCCCCCAGAGAATATTTCCCCAAACCCGCCACCCGACCCCCGATCCCCCCTGAGACTATGTCCCCAAACACGCCAGCCGACCCCCCAGAAACCCGGAGACTATGTCCCCAAACCCGCCACCCGACCAACGACCCAACCAAGCCCCCCGAGACTATATCCCCAAACCCGCCACCCGACACCCGACCCCCCCCGACTCCCCCGAGACTATATCCCCAAACCGCCACCCGACCACCGACCCCCTCGACACCCCCAAGACGATGTCCCCAAATCCGCCACCCGACCCCCGACCCCCTCGACACCCCCCGAGACTCTGTCCCTAAACCCGCCACCCGAACACCGACCCCCGCGAAACCCACAGAGACTCTGTCCCCAAACCCGCCACCCCGACCTCCGACCCCCCTGACACCCCCAAGAATATGTCCCCAAATCCTCCACCCGACCCCCGAACCCCTTGATACCCCCCGAGACTCTGTCCCTAAACCCGCCACCCGAACACCGACACCCCCGAAACCCACAGAGACTATGTCCCCAAACCCACCACCCGACCCCCGACCCCCCCGAACCACCGAGACTATGTCCCCAAACCCGCCACCCGACACCTAACCCCCCCGACTCCCCCCGATTCTATGTCCCCAAACCCACCGCCGAACCCCGATTCCCACCGACACCAACGAGAGTATGTCCCCAAACCCGCCACCCCCGACCCCCCCCGCGACTATGTCACTAAACCCGCCACCCGACCACCGACCCCCCTGAACCCCCCGACACTATGTCCCCAAACCCGACACCCGACCCCCGACCCCCACCGAGACTTGACCCTAAACCCGCCACCCGACCACCGAAACACCCGACTTCCCCAAGACTATGTCCCCAAACATGCCACCCGACCCCCGACCCCCCAGAGAATATTTCCCCAAACCCGCCACCCCGACCCCCGATCCCCCCTGAGACTATGTCCCCAAACACGCCAGCCGACCCCCCAGAAACCCGGAGACTATGTCCCCAAACCCGCCACCCGACCAACGACCCAACCAAGCCCCCCGAGACTATATCCCCAAACCCGCCACCCGACACCCGACCCCCCCGACTCCCCCGAGACTATGACCCCAAACCGGCCACCCGACCACCGACCCCACCAAGCCCCCCGAGACTATATCCCCAAACCGCCACCCGACCACCGACCCCCTCGACACCCCCCGAGACTCTGTCCCTAAACCCGCCACCCGACACCCGACCCCCCCCCCGACTCCCCCGAGACTATGACCCCAAACCGGCCACCCGACCACCGACCCCACCAAGCCCCCCGAGACTATATCCCCAAACCGCCACCCGACCACCGACCCCCTCGACACCCCCAAGACGATGTCCCCAAATCCGCCACCCGACCCCCTCGACACCCCCCGAGACTCTGTCCCTAAACCCGCCACCCGAACACGAACCCCCGCGAAACCCACAGAGACTCTGTCCCTAAACCCGCCACCCGAACACGAACCCCCGCGAAACCCACAGAGACTCTGTCCCCAAACCCGCCACCCGACCCCCCGAACCACCGAGACTATGTCCCCAAACCCGCCACACAACTCCCGACACCCCCCGAGACTATGTCCCCAAACCCGCCACCTGACCCCCCCCGACACCCCCCGAGACTATGTCCCCAAACCCGCCACCTGACCCCGCCGACACCCCCGAGACTATGTCCCCAAATCCGCCACCTTACCCCCGATCCACCCAGAGACTATGTCCCCAAACTCGCCACCCGACCCCCAACCCCCCCCCGACACCCTCGAGACTATGTCCCCAAACCCGCCACCCGACCCCCGACCCCCACCGACACCCACGAGAGTATGTCCCCAAACCCGCCACCCCGAAACCCGACGCCCCCGAACCCCCGAGACTATGTCACTAAACCCGCCACCCCGACCACCGACCCCCCGACACCCCCCAAGACTCTGTCCCGAAACCCGCCACCCGACCCCCGACCCCCGCGAGACTATGTCCCCAAACCCGCCACCCGACCCCCCGACACCCCCAACCCCCCCCGAGACTATGACCCCAAACCAGCCACCGACCCCCGACTCCCTCGTCCCCCACCGAGAGTCTGTCCCTGAACCTGCCACCCGACCACCGACCCACCCGACTTCCCCAAGACTATGTCCCCAAACCCGCCACCCGACCCCCGACCCCACCAACACCCCTGAGACTATGTCCCTAAACCCGCCACCCGACCCCCGACCCCACCAACACCCCCTGAGACTATGTCCCTAAACCTGCCACCCGAACACCGACCCCCCCGACACCCCCCGAGAATATGTCCCCAAACACGCCACCCGACCCCCGACCCCCCCAGAGACTATATATCCCAAACCCGCCACCCGACCCCCGACTCCCCCCAGAGACTATATTCCCAAACCCGCCACCCGACCCCCGACCCCCCCAGAGACTATATTCCCAAACCCGCCACACAACCCCTGACCTCCACCAAGACTATGTCCCCAAACACGCCAGCCAACCCCCCCGAAACCCCGAGACTATGTCCCCAAACCCGCCACCCGACCTCCGACCCCCCCGCTACCCCCAAGAGTATGACCCCAAATCCGACACCCGACCCCCCCGAGACTCTGTCCCTAAACCCGCCACCCGAGAACCGACCCCCCCGAAACCCCCCGAGTCTATGTCCCCAAACCCGCCACCCGAACCCCGAACCCCCCCGAGACTCTGTCCCTAAACCCGACACCTGAACACCGTCCCGCCCGCTCCCCCGAGACAATGTCCGCAAACCCGCCACCCGACCCCCCCCCCCGACTCCCCCGAGACTATGACCCCAAACCGGCCACCCGACCACCGACCCCACCAAGCCCCCCGAGACTATATCCCCAAATCCGCCACCCGACCCCCGACCCCCTCGACACCCCCCGAGACTCTGTCCCTAAACCCGCCACCCGACCCCGCCGACCCCCCTGAGACTATGTCCCCAAACCCGAAACCTGACCCCCGACCCACCCCGACACCCACGAGACTATGTCCCCAAACCCGCCACCCGACCCCCGACCCCCCCGACCGCCCCGAGGCTATGTCCCCAAACACGGCACCCGACTCCCGACCCCCCCAAGACTATGTACCCAAAGCCGCCACCCGACCCCACCGACCCCCCCGAGACTATGTCCCCAAACCCGACCCCCGACCCCCCGAGACTATGTCCCCAAACCCGCCACTCGACCCCCCGACCCCCTCCCGAGACTATGTCCCCAAACCCCCCACCCGACCCCCAACCCACCCCGAGACTATGTCCCCAAACCTGCCATCTGACCCCCGACTCCCCGACCCCCCCGTGATTATGTCCCCAAACCCGCCACCCCGACCCCCGACCCACCCCAAGACTATGTCCCCAAACCCGCCACCAGACCCCCGACCCACCCCGACACCCACGACACTATGTCCCCAAACCCGCCACCCGACCCCCGACCCCCTCCCGAGATTATTTCCCCAAACCCACCACCCGACCCCCGACCCCCCCGAGACTATGTCCCCAAAACCGGCACCCGACCCCCGACCCCCCCCGACCACCCCGAGACTATGTCCTCAAACCCGCCACGTGACCCCCAACTCTTCTGACCCCCCAAGACTATGTCCCCTAACCTGCCACCCGACCCACGACCACCCCGACTCCCCCCGAGACAATGTCCCCAAACCCGCCACCCGACCCCCGATACCCCCGACTCCCCCCGAGACTATGTCCCCAAACCGGCCACCCGACCCCCGACACCCCCGACCCCCCACCGAGACTCTGTCCCTAAACCCGCCACCCGACCACCGACCCACCCGACTTCCCCAAGACTATGTCCCCAAATGCGCCACCCGGCCCCCGACCCCACCAACCCCCCTGAGACTATGTCCCTAAACCCGCCACCCGACCACCGACCCCCCCGACACCCCCCGAGAATATGTCCCCAAACAGGCCACCCGACCCCCGACCCCCCCAGAGACTATATCCCCAAACCTGCCACCTGACCCCCGACCCCATCCCGAGACTATGTCCCCAAACACGCCAGTTGATCCCTGACCCCCCCGACACCCCCAAGACTATGTCCTCAAACCCACCACCCGACCCCCGACCGCCCCGAACCACCAAGACTATGTCCCCAAACCTGCCACCCAACTCCCGACACCCATCCGAGACTATGTCCCCAAACCCGCCACCTAACCCCCCTGACCCCCCCCCGAGACTATGTCCCCAAACTCGCCACCCGACCCCCGACCCCCCCGACACCCACGAGACTATGTCCCCAAACCCGCCACCCGAACCCCCCCGATACTCTGTCCCTAAACCCGCCTCCCGACCAACGAACAACCCGAAACCCACCGAGAATATGTCCCCAAACTCGCCACCCGACCCCCGACCCCTCAGAGACTATGTCCCCAAACCCGCCACCTGACCCCCGACCCACCCCGAGACTATGTCCCCAAACCCGCCACCCGAAACCCGACCCCCCCGAGACTATGTCACTAAACCCGCCACGTGACTCCCGACCCCCCCCCGAGACTATTGCCCCAAACCCGACACCTGACCCCCATTCCCCCGCTCCCCCGAGACTATGTCCCAATCCCGCCTCCCGACCCCCCCCCGACCCCCCCCGAAACTATGTCCCCAAACCCGCCACCCGACCCCTGAACCCCCCGACGCCCCCCGAGACAATGTCCCCAAAACCGCCACCTGACCCCCGACCCACCTCGAGACTATGTCCCCAAACCTGCCACCTGACTGCCGACTCCCCCGAGATTATGTCCCCAAACCCGCCACCCGACCCCCGACACCCCCCGTCCACACCCGAGACTATGTCCCCAAACACGACCCCCGACCCCCCCAAGACTATGTCCCCAAAGCCGCCACCTGACCCCCGACCCCCCCAAACCCCCCGAGACTAAGTCCCCAAACCCACCACCTGACCCCACCGACCCCCCCGAGACTATTTCCCCAAACCCGACACCCGACCCCTGACACCCCCGACCCCCCCGAGACTATGTCCCCAAACCCGCCTCCCGACTCCTCCCACCCCGAGACTATGTCCACAAACCTTCCATCCGACCCCTGACCCCACCGAGACTATGTCCCTAAACCCGCCACCCGACCCCCGAACCCCCCGACCCCCCCGAGACTATGTCCCCTAACCCGCCACCCGACCCCTGTCCCCCCCAAGAATATGTCCCCAAACCCGCCTCCCAAACCCCGACCACACCGACCGTCCCGGGACTATGTCCCCAATCCTGCCACCCGACACCCGACCACCTGACCCCCCGAGACTATGTCCCCAAACCCGCCACGCGACCCACGACACCCCCGACCCCCCGAACCACCCCGAGACTATGTCCCCAAACCCGCCACCCGACCCCCGACCCCACCGAGACTATGTCCCCAAACCCGCCACCCGACCCCCGACCCGCCCGAGGCTATGCCCCCAAACCCGGCTCCCGACCCCCGAACTCCCTGACACCCCCGAGACTATGACCCCAAACCCGCCACCCGACCCCCGAACCCCCGAGACTATGTCCGCAAACCCGCCACCTGAGACCCGACCCCCGCCGAGACTATGTCCCAATCCCGCCACCCGATCCCTGACCCCCCAGACCCCCCCTAAACTATGTCAACCAACCCGCCACCCGACCCCCGACCCACCCCGAGACTATGTCCCCAAACCTGCCACTCGACGCCCGACTGACCCGACCCCCCCCCGAGATTATGTCCCCAAACCCGCCACCCAACCCCCGACTCACCCCGAGACTATGTCCCCAAACCCGCCACCTGAACACTGACACCCACGAGACTATGTCCCTAAACCCGCCACCCGACCACCGACCCCCCAACCCACCCCGAGACTACGTCCCCAAACCTGCCACCCGACCCCAGACCCCCCCCCCGAAACTATGTCCCCAAACCCACCACCCGACCCCTGAACCCCCCGACGCCCCCCGAGACAATGTCCCCAAAACCGCCACCTGACCCCCGACCCACCTCGAGACTACGTCCCCAAACATGGCACCCGACCCCCGACCCCCCCAAGACGATGTCCCCAAAGCCGCCACTCGACCCCCGAAACCCCCGAGACTACGTCCCCAAACCCGCCATCCGACCCCACCGACCCCCCCAGACTATTTCCCCAAACCCGACACCCGACCCCTGAGCCCCCGAGACTATGTCCCCAAACCCGCCACCCGACCCCCGACCCACCGACCCCCTCCCGAGACTATGGCACCAAACCCGCCACCCGACCCCCCCGGGACTATGTCCCCAAACCCGGCACCCGACCCCCGACCCCCCCGAACACCCCGAGACTATGTCCTCAAACCCGCCACGCGACACCCGACCCTCCTGACGCCCCCGAGACTGTGTCCCCTAACCTGCCACCCGACCCAGGACCCCACCAACCCCCTCAGACTATGTCCCTAAACCCGCCACCCGACAACCGACCCCAACAACCCCCCCCAAGACTATGTCCCCACACCCACCACCCGACCCCCGACCCCCCAGAGACTATAACCCAAACCCGCCACCCGACCCCCGACTCCCCCCGAGACTATGTCCACAAACCCGCCACCCAACCCCCGACCCACCCAGAGACTATAACCCAAACCCGCCACCCGACCCCCGACTCCCCCCGAGACTATGTCCCCAAACCCGCCACCCGACCCCCGACCACCCCGACACCCCCAAGACTATGTCCCCAAACCCGCCACCCGACACCCAACCCTCCTGACGCCCCCGAGACTATGTCCCCTAACCTGCCACCCGACCCAGGACCCCACCAACCCCCTCAGACTATGTCCCCACACCCGCCACCCGACACTTAACCCCCCCGACTCCCCCCGATTCTATGTCCCCAAACCCGCCACCCCGAAACCCAACACCCCTGACCCCCTCGACACTATGTCCCCAAACCCGACACCTGACCCCCGTCCCCCCGCTCCCCCGAGACTATGTCCGCAAACCCGCCACCCGAGACCCGACCCCCGCCGAGACTATGTCCCAATCCCGCCACCCGATCCCTGACCCCCCAGACCCCCCCTAAACTATGTCAACCAACCCACCACCCGACCCCCGACTCACCCTGAGACTATGTCCCCAAACCCGCCACCTGAACCCCGACACCCACGAGACTATGTCCCCAAACCTGCCACTTGACGCCCGACTCACCCAACCCCCCCCCGAGAATATGTCCCCAAACCCGCCAACCGACTCCCGAACCCCCCGAGACTGTTTCCCCAAACCCGCCACCCGACCCCCGACCCCTCCGACCCCCCCGAGACTATGTCCCCAAACATGCCACCCGACCACCACGGCCCCCCCTGAAACTATGTCCCCAAACCTGCCACCCGACACCCGACACCCTGAACCCCCCGAGACTATGTCCCCAAACCCCCCACCCGACCCCCGACCACCCCGAGACTATGTCCTCAAACCCACCACGTGACCCCCGTCCCTCCTGACCCCCCCGAGACTCTGTCCCCTAACCTGCTACCCGACCCACGACCACCCCGACTCCCCCCAAGACTATGTCCCCAAACCCCCCACCCGACCCCCGACACCCCCGACCCCCCCCGAGACTATGTCCCCAAACCAGCCACCCGACCACTGACTCCCCCGACCCCCCCAAGACTATGTACCCAAAGCCGCCACCCGACCCCACTGACCCCCCGACACCCCCCAAGACTCTGTCCCGAAACCCGCCACCCCGACCCCCGACCCCCCCGAGACCTTGTCCCCAAACCCGCCACCCGACCCCCGACACCCCCAACCCCCCCCGAGACTATGACCCCAAACCAGCCACCGACCCCCGACTCCCTCGTCCCCCACCGAGACTCTGTCCCTGAACCTGCCACCCGACCACCGACCCACCCGACTTCCCCAAGACTATGTCCCCAAACCCGCCACCCGACCCCCGACCCCACCAACACCCCTGAGACTATGTCCCTAAACCCGCCACCCGAACACCGACCCCCCCGACACCCCCCGAGAATATGTCCCCAAACACGCCACCCGACCCCCGACCCCCCCAGAGACTATATATCCCAAACCCGCCACCCGACCCCCGACTCCCCCAGAGACTATATTCCCAAACCCGCCACCCAACCCCTGACCTCCACCAAGACTATGTCCCCAAACACGCCAGCCAACCCCCCCGAAACCCCGAGACTATGTCCCCAAACCCGCCACCCGACCTCCGACCCCCCCGATACCCCCAAGACTATGACCCCAAATCCGCCACCCGACACCCGACCCCCCCGAGACTCTGTCCCTAAACCCGCCACCCGAGAACCGACCCCCCCGAAACCCCCCGAGACTATGTCCCCAAACCTGCCACCCGAACCCCGAACCCCCCCGAGACTCTGTCCCTAAACCCGACACCTGAACACCGTCCCGCCCGCTCCCCGAGACAATGTCCGCAAACCCGCCACCCGACCCCCCCCCCCCGACTCCCCCGAGACTATGACCCCAAACCGGCCACCCGACCACCGACCCCACCAAGCCCCCCGAGACTATATCCCCAAATCCGCCACCCGACCCCCGACCCCCTCGACACCCCCCGAGACTCTGTCCCTAAACCCGCCACCCGACCCCGCCGACCCCCCTGAGACTATGTCCCCAAACCCGCCACCCAACTCCCGACACCCACGAGACTATGTCCCCAAACCCGCCACCTGACACCCCCGACACCCCCGAGACTATGTCCCCAAACCCGCCATCTGACCCCCCCGACACCCCCGAGACTATGTCCCCAAACCCGCCACACAACTCCCGACACCCCCCGAGACTATGTCCCCAAACCCGCCACCTGACCACCCCCGACACCCCCAAGACTATGTCCCCAAACTCGCCACCCCGACCCCCAACACCTCCCGACACCCTCGAGACTATGTCCCCAAACCCGCCACCCGACCCCCGACCCCCCCGAGACTGTGTCCCCAAACCCGCCACCCGACCCCCGACCCCCACCCACACCCACGAGAGTATGTCCCCAAACCCGCCACCCGAAACCCGACACCCCCGAACCCCCGAGACTATGTCACTAAACCCGCCACCCGACCACCGACCCCCAGACACCCCCCAAGACTCTGTCCCCAAACTCGCCACCCGACCCCCGACCCCCCAGACACCCACAAGACTATGGCCCCAAACCCGCCACCCGAACCCCGAACCCCCCCGAGACTCTGTCCCTAAACCCGCCACCCGACCAACGACCCCCCCGAGACTATGTCCCCAAACCCGACACCTGAACACCGTCCCCCCCGCTCCCCCGAGACAATGTCCGCAAACCCGCCACCCGACCCCGCCGACCCCCCCGAGACTCTGTCCCCAATCCCGCCACCCGAGCCCGACCCCCGCCGAGACTATGTCCCAATCCCGCCACCTGACCCCTGACCCCCCCGACCCCCCCCACCGAAGCTATGTCACCAAACCCGGCACCCGACCCACGACCCACCCCGAGACTATGTACCCAAACCCGCCACCCGAGCCCCGAACCCCCCGACGCCCCCCGAGACACTGTCCCCAAAACCGCCACCTGACCCCCGACCCACCCCGAGACTATGTCCCCAAACCTGCCACCCCGATCCCCAACTCCCCCGACTCCCCCTGAGACTATGTCCCCAAACCAGCCACCCGACCCCCATCTCCCCCGACCCCCACCGAGACTCTGTCCCTAAACCCGCCACCCAACCACCGACCCACCTGACATCCCCAAGACTATGTCTCCAAACCCGCCACCCGACCCCCGACCCCCCCGTCCACACCCGAGACTATGTCCCTTAACCCGCCACCCGACCACCGACCCCCCCGACCCACCCCGAGACTATGTCCCCAAAGCTGCCAGCCGACCCCCGACCCCCACGAACCCCCCGAGACTACGTCACCAAACCCGCCACCCGACCCCACCGACCTCCCCGAGACTATTTCCCCAAACTCGCCACCTGAACTCCAACCCACCCAGTGACTATGTCCCCAAACTCGCCACCTGACCCCCGACCCACCCCGACACCCACGAGACTATGGCCTCAAATCGCCACCCGAACCCCGACCCCCCCGAGACTCTGTCCCTAAACCCGCCTCCCGACCAACGACCACCCCGAAACCCACCGAGACTATGTCCCCAAACCCGCCACCCGACCCCCGACCCCCCAGAGACTCTGTCCCAAACCTGCCACCTGACCCCCGACCCACCTCGAGACTATGTCCCCAAAACCGCCACCCAAAACCCGACCCCCCCGAGACTATGTCCCTAAACCCGCCACCCGACCCCCGTCCCCCCCGGTCCCCCGAGACTATGTCCGCAAACCCACCACCCGACCCCGCCGACCCCCCCGAGACTCTGTCCCCAAACCCGCCAACCGAGCCCCGACCCCCACCGAGACTCTGTCCCAATTCTGCCACCCGACCCCCGTCCCCTCCGACCCCCCCAGAAACTGTGTCCCCAAACCCGGCACCCGACCCACGACCCAACCCGAGACTATGTCCCCAAACCCGCCACCCGACCCCAGATCCACCCGTTCACACCCGAGACTATGTCCCTAAACCCGCCACCCCGACCACCAACTCCCCCAACCCACCCCGAGACTATGTCCGCAAACCCGCCTCCCGACACCCAACGCACCCGACCGCCCCGAGACTATGTCCCCAAACCCGCCAGCCGACCCCCGACCCCCCCAAGACTAGGTCCCCAAACCCGCCACCCGACCCCCGACCACACCGACCATCCCGAGACTATGTCCCCAAACCCGTCACCCGACCCCCGACCCACTGAACACCCCCGAGACTATGTCCCCAAACCCGCCAACCGACCCCCGAAACCCCCGAGACTATGTCCCCAAACCCGCCACCCAACCCCTGACCCCCCCGAGACTATGTCCACAATCCCGGCTCCCGACCCCCGACCCCCCTGACACCCCCGAGACTATGTCCCCAAACCCGACACCCAACCCCCCCGACCCCCACGAAACTATGTCCCCAAACCCGCCACCTGACCACCGAGCCCCCCGACCCTTCCCCGAGACTATGTCCGCAAAAGCGCCTCCCGAATCTCGACCCTCCCCGACCCCCCCGAGATTATGTCCCCAAACCCACCACCCGATGCCCGACTCCCCCGAGACTATGTCCCCAAACACACCACCCGACCCCCACCGACACCCGCGAGAGTATGTCCCCAAACCCGCCACTCGAAACCCGACTCCCCCGACCCCCCCGAGACTATGTCACTAAACCCGCCACCCGACCACCGACCCCCCGACACCCCCCGAGACTATGCCCCAAACCCGCCACCTGACCCCACCGACCCTCCCGAGACTATGACCCCAAACCCGCCACCCGACACCCGACCCCCCCCGAGACTATGTCCCCAAACCCGGCACCTGACCCCCGACCCCTCCGACCACCCCAAGACTATGTCCTCAAACCCACCACGTGACTCCTGACCCCCCCGAGACTATGTCCCCAAACCCGCCACCCCGACCCCCGACACCCCCAACCCCCCCGAGACCATGACCCCAAACCAGCAGCCAACCCCCGACTCCCCCGTTCCCCCCCAAGACTATGTCCCCAAACCCGCCACCCGACCCCCGACCACACCGACCATCCCGAGACTATGTCCCCAAACCCGCCACCCGACCCCCGACCCCCCCTGAGACTATGTCTGCAAACCCGCCACCCCGACCCCCGACCCACTGAGCCCCCCCGAGACTATGTCCCCAAACCCGCCACCCGACCCATGACCCACCCGACCCACCCGAGACTGTGTCCCCAAACCCGCCACCCCGACTCCCGATGCCCCTGAACACCCCCGAGACTATGTCCCCAAACCCGCCACCCGACCCATGACCCACCCGACCCACCCGAGACTGTGTCCCCAAACCCGCCACCCCGACTCCCGATGCCCCCGAAACCCCCGAGACTATGTCCCCAAACATGCCAGCAGAACCACCCGAACCCCCCGAGACTATGTCCCCAAACCCGCCACCCGACCCCTGACCCCCCCGAGACTATGTCCACAATCCCGGCTCCCGACCCCCGACCCCCCTGACACCCCCGAGACTATGTCCCCAAACCCGGCACCCGACCCCCGACCACCCCGACCCCCCCCGAGACTATGTCCCTAAACCCGCCACCTGACCACCGACCCCCCCCTGAGACTATGTCCCTAATCCTGCCACCCAACCCCCAAACCCCCCGGCCCCCCCCCCAAGACTATGTCCCCAAACCCTTCACCCGACCCCCGACCCCCCCGAGACTATGTCCCCAAACCCGGCACCCGACCCCCGACCACCGCGACCCCCCCCGAGACTATGTCCCTAATCCTGCCACCCAACCCCCAAACCCCCCGATCCCCCCGAGACTATGTCCCCAAACCCTTCACCCGACCCCCCCGAGACTATGTCCCCAAACCCACCACCCGACCCCCGACCACCCCGACCCCCCCCTGAGACTATGTCCCTAAACCCGCCACCTGACCACCGACCCCCCCCGAGACTATGTCCCTAATCCCGCCACCCAACCCCCAAACCCCCCGATCCCCCCCGAGACTATGTCCCCAAACCCGCCACCCGACCCCTCCCGAGACTATGTCCCCAAACCCGCCACCCGACCACCGACCCACCCGACTTCCCCAAGACTATGTCCCCAAACCCGCCACCCGACCCCCGACCCCACCAACCCCTCTGAGACTATGTCCCTAAATCTGCCACACGACACCCGACCCCCCCCGGCTCCCCCCGAGACTATGTCCCCAAACCCTCCACCCGACCCCCGACCCCCCCGACCCCCCCCGAGACTAGGTATCCAAATCCACCACCGACCCCCGACCCCACCGACCCCCCCCGAGTCTCTGTCCCTAAACCCGCCACCCGAGAACCGAAACCCACCGAGACTATGTCTCCAAACCCGCCACCCCGACTCCCCCCGAGACTATGTCCCCAAACCCGCCACCCGACCCCCGACCCCCCCGACACCCCCAAGACTAGGTATCCAAATCCACCACCGACCCCCGACCCCACCGACCCCCCCCCGAGTCTCTGTCCCTAAACCCACCACCTGACCCCCGACCCACCCTGAGACGATGTCCACAAAGCTGCCACCCAACCCCCGAGCCCACCGACTCACCCCGAGATTATGTCCCCAAACCCGCCACCCGACCACCATGACCCCCCCGAAACTATGTCCCTAAACCTGCCATCCGACCACCGACCCCCCCGACCCACCCCGAGACTATGACTGCAAAACCGCCTCCCGACCCCCGACCCCCCCGAGACTATGTCCCCAAACCCGCCAGCCGACCCCCGACCCCCCCGAGACTATGTCCCCAAACCCGCCAGCCGACCCCCGACCCCCCCAAGACTATGTCCCCAAACCCGCCACCCGACCCCCGACCACCCCGACCCCCCCCGAGACTATGTCCCCAAACCCGGCACCTGACCCCCGACCCCTCCGACCACCCCAAGACTATGTCCTCAAACCCACCACGTGACTCCTGACCCCCCCGAGACTATGTCCCCAAACCCGCCACCCGACCCCCGACACCCCCAACCCCCCCGAGACCATGACCCCAAACCAGCAGCCAACCCCCGACTCCCCCGTTCCCCCCCAAGACTATGTCCCCAAACCCGCCACCCGACCCCCGACCACACCGACCATCCCGAGACTATGTCCCCAAACCCGCCACCCGACCCCCGACCCCCCCTGAGACTATGTCTGCAAACCCGCCACCCGACCCCCGACCCACTGAGCCCCCCCGAGACTATGTCCCCAAACCCGCCACCCGACCCATGACCCACCCGACCCACCCGAGACTGTGTCCCCAAACCCGCCACCCGACTCCCGATGCCCCTGAACACCCCCGAGACTATGTCCCCAAACCCGCCACCCGACCCATGACCCACCCGACCCACCCGAGACTGTGTCCCCAAACCCGCCACCCGACTCCCGATGCCCCCGAAACCCCCGAGACTATGTCCCCAAACATGCCAGCAGAACCACCCGAACCCCCCGAGACTATGTCCCCAAACCCGCCACCCGACCCCTGACCCCCCCGAGACTATGTCCACAATCCCGGCTCCCGACCCCCGACCCCCCTGACACCCCCGAGACTATGTCCCCAAACCCGGCACCCGACCCCCGACCACCCCGACCCCCCCCGAGACTATGTCCCTAAACCCGCCACCTGACCACCGACCCCCCCCTGAGACTATGTCCCTAATCCTGCCACCCAACCCCCAAACCCCCCGGCCCCCCCCCAAGACTATGTCCCCAAACCCTTCACCCGACCCCCGACCCCCCCGAGACTATGTCCCCAAACCCGGCACCCGACCCCCGACCACCGCGACCCCCCCCGAGACTATGTCCCTAATCCTGCCACCCAACCCCCAAACCCCCCGATCCCCCCGAGACTATGTCCCCAAACCCTTCACCCGACCCCCCCGAGACTATGTCCCCAAACCCACCACCCGACCCCCGACCACCCCGACCCCCCCCTGAGACTATGTCCCTAAACCCGCCACCTGACCACCGACCCCCCCCGAGACTATGTCCCTAATCCCGCCACCCAACCCCCAAACCCCCCGATCCCCCCCGAGACTATGTCCCCAAACCCGCCACCCGACCCCTCCCGAGACTATGTCCCCAAACCCGCCACCCGACCACCGACCCACCCGACTTCCCCAAGACTATGTCCCCAAACCCGCCACCCGACCCCCGACCCCACCAACCCCTCTGAGACTATGTCCCTAAATCTGCCACACGACACCCGACCCCCCCGGCTCCCCCCGAGACTATGTCCCCAAACCCTCCACCCGACCCCCGACCCCCCCGACCCCCCCCGAGACTAGGTATCCAAATCCACCACCGACCCCCGACCCCACCGACCCCCCCCGAGTCTCTGTCCCTAAACCCGCCACCCGAGAACCGAAACCCACCGAGACTATGTCTCCAAACCCGCCACCCGACTCCCCCCGAGACTATGTCCCCAAACCCGCCACCCGACCCCCGACCCCCCCGACACCCCCAAGACTAGGTATCCAAATCCACCACCGACCCCCGACCCCACCGACCCCCCCCCGAGTCTCTGTCCCTAAACCCACCACCTGACCCCCGACCCACCCTGAGACGATGTCCACAAAGCTGCCACCCAACCCCCGAGCCCACCGACTCACCCCGAGATTATGTCCCCAAACCCGCCACCCGACCACCATGACCCCCCCGAAACTATGTCCCTAAACCTGCCATCCGACCACCGACCCCCCCGACCCACCCCGAGACTATGACTGCAAAACCGCCTCCCGACCCCCGACCCCCCCGAGACTATGTCCCCAAACCCGCCAGCCGACCCCCGACCCCCCCGAGACTATGTCCCCAAACCCGCCAGCCGACCCCCGACCCCCCCAAGACTATGTCCCCAAACCCGCCACCCGACCCCCGACCACCCCGACCCCCCCCGAGACTATGTCCCTAAACCCGCCACCTGACCACCGACCCCCCCCCGAGACTATGTCCCTAATCCCGCCACCCAACCCCCAAACCCCCCGATCCCCCCCGAGACTATGTCCCCAAACCCGCCACCCGACCCCCGACCCCTCCCGAGACTATGTCCCCAAACCCGCCACCCGACCACCGACCCACCCGACTTCCCCAAGACTATGTCCCCAAACCCGCCACCCGACCCCCGACCCCACCAACCCCTCTGAGACTATGTCCCTAAACCTGCCACACGACACCCGACCCCCCCGGCTCCCCCCGAGACTATGTCCCCAAACCCTCCACCCGACCCCCGACCCCCCCGACCCCCCCCGAGACTAGGTATCCAAATCCACCACCGACCCCCGACCCCACCGACCCCCCCCGAGTCTCTGTTCCTAAACCCGCCACCCGAGAACCGAAACCCACCGAGACTATGTCTCCAAACCCGCCACCCGACTCCCCCCGAGACTATGTCCCCAAAACCGCCACCCGACCCCCGACCCCCCCGACACCCCCAAGACTAGGTATCCAAATCCACCACCGACCCCCGACCCCACCGACCCCCCCCGAGTCTCTGTACCTAAACCCACCACCTGACCCCCGACCCACCCTGAGACGATGTCCACAAAGCTGCCACCCAACCCCCGAGCCCACCGACTCACCCCGAGATTATGTCCCCAAACCCGCCACCCGACCACCATGACCCCCCCGAAACTATGTCCCTAAACCTGCCATCCGACCACCGACCCCCCCGACCCACCCCGAGACTATGACCGCAAAACCGCCTCCCGACCCCCGACCCCCCCGAGACTATGTCCCCAAACCCGCCAGCCGACCCCCGACCCCCCCGAGACTATGTCCCCAAACCCGCCAGCCGACCCCCGACCCCCCCAAGACATTGTCCCCAAACCCGCCACCCGACCCCCGACCACACCGACCATCCCGAGACTATGTCCCCAAACCCGCCACCCGACCCCCGACCCCCCCTGAGACTATGTCTGCAAACCTGCCACCCGACCCCCGACCCACTGAGCCCCCCCGAGACTATGTCCCCAAACCCGCCACCCGACCCATGACCCACCCGACCCACCCGAGACTATGTCCCCAAACCCGCCACCCGACTCCCGATGCCCCCGAACACCCCCGAGACTATGTCCCCAAACCCGCCAACCGACCCCCGAAACCCCCGAGACTATGTCCCCAAACATGCCAGCAGAACCACCCGAACCCCCCGAGACTATGTCCCCAAACCCGCCACCCGACCCCTGACCCCCACGAGACTATGTCCACAATCCCGGCTCCCGACCCCCGACCCCCCTGACACCCCCGAGACTATGTCCCCAAACCCGGCACCCGACCCCCGACCACCCCGACCCCCCCCGAGACTATGTCCCTAAACCCGCCACCTGACCACCGACCCCCCCCCTGAGACTATGTCCCTAATCCTGCCACCCAACCCCCAAACCCCCCGACCCCCCCAAGACTATGTCCCCAAACCCTTCACCCGACCCCCGACCCCCCCGAGACTATGTCCCCAAACCCGGCACCCGACCCCCGACCACCCCGACCCCCCCCCGAGACTATGTCCCTAAACCCGCCACCTGACCACCGACACCCCCCGAGACTATGTCCCTAATCCCGCCACCCAACCCCCAAACCCCCCGATCCCCCCCGAGACTATGTCCCCAAACCCGCCACCCGACCCCCGACCCCTCCCGAGACTATGTCCCCAAACCCGCCACCCGACCACCGACCCACCCGACTTCCCCAAGACTATGTCCCCAAACCCGCCACCCGACCCCCGACCCCACCAACACCCCTGAGACTATGTCCCTAAATCTGCCACACGACACCCGACCCCCCCGGCTCCCCCCGAGAATATGTCCCCAAACACGCCACCCGACCCCCGACCCCCCCAGAGACTATATATCCCAAACCCGCCACCCGACCCCCGACTCCCCCCAGAGACTATATTCCCAAACCCGCCACCCAACCCCTGACCTCCACCAAGACTATGTCCCCAAACACGCCAGCCAACCCCCCCGAAACCCCGAGACTATGTCCCCAAACCCGCCACCCGACCTCCGACCCCCCCGATACCCCCAAGACTATGACCCCAAATCCGCCACCCGACACCCGACCCCCCCGAGACTCTGTCCCTAAACCCGCCACCCGAGAACCGACCCCCCCGAAACCCCCCGAGTCTATGTCCCCAAACCCGCCACCCCGAACCCCGAACCCCCCCGAGACTCTGTCCCTAAACCCGACACCTGAACACCGTCCCGCCCGCTCCCCCGAGACAATGTCCGCAAACCCGCCACCCGACCCCCCCCCCCCCCGACTCCCCCGAGACTATGTCCCCAAATCCGCCACCCGACCCCCGACCCCCTCGACACCCCCCGAGACTCTGTCCCTAAACCCGCCACCCGACCCCCAGACACCCCCCAAGACTCTGTCCCGAAACCCGCCACCCGACCCCCGACCCCCCCAAGACTATGTCCCCAAACCCGCCACCTGACCCCCCCGACACCCCCGAGACTATGTCCCCAAATCCTCCACCTGACCCCCGACCCACTCAGAGACTATGTCCCCAAACTCGCCACCCGACCCCCAACCCCCCCGACACCCTCGAGACTATGTCCTCAAACCCGCCACCCGACCCCCGACCCCCCCCGAGACTGTGTCCCCAAACTCGCCACCCGACCCCCAACCCCCCCCGACACCCTCGAGACTATGTCCCCAAACCCGCCACCCGACCCCCGACCCCCACCGACACCCACGAGAGTATGTCCCCAAACCCGCCACCCCGAAACCCGACGCCCCCGAACCCCCGAGACTATGTCACTAAACCCGCCACCCGACCACCGACCCCCCGACACCCCCCCAAGACTCTGTCCCGAAACCCGCCACCCAACCCCCGACCCCCCCGAGACTATGTCCCCAAACCCGCCACCCGACCCCGGACACCCCCAACCCCCCCCGAGACTATGACCCCAAACCAGCCACCGACCCCCGACTCCCCCGTCCCCCACCGAGACTCTGTCCCTGAACCTGCCACCCGACCACCGACCCACCCGACTTCCCCAAGACTATGTCCCCAAACCCGCCACCCGACCCCCGACCCCACCAACACCCCTGAGACTATGTTCCTAAACCTGCCACCCGAACACCGACCCCCCCGACACCCCCCGAGAATATGTCCCCAAACACGCCACCCGACCCCCGACCCCCCCAGAGACTATATATCCCAAACCCGCCACCCGACCCCCGACCCCCCCCAGAGACTATATTCCCAAACCCGCCACCCAACCCCCGACCCCCACCAAGACTATGTCCCCAAACACGCCAGCCAACCCCCCCCGAAACCCCGAGACTATGTCCCCAAACCCGCCACCCGACCTCCGACCCCCCCGATACCCCCAAGACTATGACCCCAAATCCGCCACCCGACACCCGACCCCCCCGAGACTCTGTCCCTAAACCCGCCACCCGAGAACCGACCCCCCTGAAACCCCCCGAGACTATGTCCCCAAACCCGCCACCCGAACCCCGAACCCCCCCGAGACTCTGTCCCTAAACCCGACACCTGAACACCGTCCCGCCCGCTCCCCCGAGACAATGTCCGCAAACCCGCCACCCGACCCCCCCCCCCCGACTCCCCCGAGACTATGTCCCCAAATCCGCCACCCGACCCCCGACCCCCTCGACACCCCCCCGAGACTCTGTCCCTAAACCCGCCACCCGACCCCCCCCCCCCCGACTCCCCCGAGACTATGGCCCCAAACCCGCCACCCGAACCCCGAACCACCCAGAGACTATGTCCCCAAACTCGCCACCCGACCCCCGACCCCCCAGACACCCACGAGACTATGGCCCCAAACCCGCCACCCGAACCCCGAACCCCCCCGAGACTCTGTCCCTAAACCCGCCACCCGACCAACGACCCCCCCGAGACTATGTCCCCAAACCCGACACCTGAACACCGTCCCCCCCGCTCCCCCGAGACAATGTCCGCAAACCCGCCACCCGACCCCGCCGACCCCCCCGAGACTCTGTCCCCAATCCCGCCACCCGAGCCCGACCCCCGCCGAGACTATGTCCCAATCCCGCCACCTGACCCCTGACCCCCCCGACCCCCCCCACCGAAGCTATGTCACCAAACCCGGCACCCGACCCACGACCCACCCCGAGACTATGTACCCAAACCCGCCACCCGAGCCCTGAACCCCCCAACGCCCCCCGAGACACTGTCCCCAAAACCGCCACCTGACCCCCGACCCACCCCGAGACTATGTCCCCAAACCTGCCACCCGGTCCCCAACTCCTCCGACTCCCCCCGAGACTATGTCCCCAAACCAGCCACCCGACCCCCGTCTCCCCCGACCCCCACCGAGACTCTGTCCCTAAACCCGCCACCCAACCACCGACCCACCTGACATCCCCAAGACTATGTCTCCAAACCCGCCACCCGACCCCCGACCCCCCCGTCCACACCCGAGACTATGTCCCTTAACCCGCCACCCGACCACCGACCCCCCCGACCCACCCCGAGACTATGTCCCCAAAGCTGCCAGCCGACCCCCGACCCCCACGAACCCCCCGAGACTACGTCACCAAACCCGCCACCCGACCCCACCGACCTCCCCGAGACTATTTCCCCAAACTCGCCACCTGAACTCCAACCCACCCAGTGACTATGTCCCCAAACTCGCCACCTGACCCCCGACCCACCCCGACACCCACGAGACTATGGCCTCAAATCGCCACCCGAACCCCGACCCCCCCGAGACTCTGTCCCTAAACCCGCCTCCCGACCAACGACCACCCCGAAACCCACCGAGACTATGTCCCCAAACCCGCCACCCGACCCCCGACCCCCCAGAGACTCTGTCCCCAAACCTGCCACCTGACCCCCGACCCACCTCGAGACTATGTCCCCAAAACCGCCACCCAAAACCCGACCCCCCCGAGACTATGTCCCTAAACCCGCCACCCGACCCCCGTCCCCCCCGGTCCCCCGAGACTATGTCCGCAAACCCACCACCCGACCCCGCCGACCCCCCCGAGACTCTGTCCCCAAACCCGCCAACCGAGCCCCGACCCCCACCGAGACTCTGTCCCAATTCTGCCACCCGACCCCCGTCCCCTCCGACCCCCCCCCGAAACTATGTCCCCAAACCCGGCACCCGACCCACGACCCAACCCGAGACTATGTCCCCAAACCCGCCACCCGACCCCAGATCCACCCGTTCACACCCGAGACTATGTCCCTAAACCCGCCACCCGACCACCAACCCCCCCAACCCACCCCGAGACTATGTCCGCAAACCCGCCTCCCGACACCCAACGCACCCGACCGCCCCGAGACTATGTCCCCAAACACGGCACCCGTCCCCCGACCCCCCCAAGACTAGGTCCCCAAACCCGCCACCCGACCCCCGACCACACCGACCCCCCCAAGACTATGTCCCCAAAGCCGTGACCCGACCCCCGAAACCCCCGAGACTATGTCCCCAAACCCGCCACCCGACCCCCCACCGACACCCGCGAGAGTATGTCCCCAAACCCGCCACTCGAAACCCGACTCCCCCTACCCCCCCCGAGACTATGTCACTAAACCCGCCACCCGACCACCGACCCCCCGACACCCCCCAAGACTATGTCCCCAAAGCCGCCAGCTGACCCCCGACCCCCTCGAACCCCCTGAGACTACGCCCCAAACCCGCCACCCGACCCCACCGACCCCCCCCGAGACTATGTCCCCAAACCCGCCACCCGACTCCCGACCCCCCCGAGACTATGTCCCCAAACCCGGCACCTGACCCCCGACCCCTCCGATCACCCCGAGACTATGTCCTCAAACCGACCACGTGACCCCCGACACTCCTGACCCCCCCGAGACTATGTCCCCTAACCTGCCACCCCACCCACGACCACCCCGACTCCCCCCAAGACTATGTCCCCAAACCTGCCACCCGACCCCCGACACCCCCAACCCCCCCCGAGACTATGTCCCCTAACCTGCCACCCCACCCACGACCACCCCGACTCCCCCCAAGACTATGTCCCCAAACCTGCCACCCGACCCCCGACACGCCCAACACCCCCCGAGACTATGACCCCAAACCAGCAGCCGACCCCCAACTCCCCCGTCCCCCACCGAGACTATGTCCCTTAACCCCCCACCCGACCACCGACCCACCCGACTTCCCCAAGACTATGTCCCCAAACCCGCCACCCGACCCCCGACCCCACCAACCCCTCTGAGACTATGTCCCTAAACCCGCCACCCGAACACCGACCCCCCCGACACCCCCCGGGAATATGTCCCCAAACACGCCAGCCGACTCCCCCGAAACCCCGAGACTATGTCCCCAAACCCGCCACCCGACCCCCCCCGACCCCCCCTGAGACTCTGTCCCTAAACCCGCCACCCGAGAACCGAAACCCACCGAGACTATGTCCCCAAACACGCCACCCGACTCCCCCTGAGACTATGTCCCCAAACCCGCCACCCGACCCCCAACCCCCCCGACACCCCCAAGACTAGGTATCCAAATCCACCACCAACCCCCGAACCCCCGACCCCCCCGAGTCTCTGTCCCTAAACCCACCACCCGACCCCCGACCCACCCTGAGACGATGTCCACAAAGCTGCCACCCAACCCCCGACCCCACCGACTCACCCCGAGATTATGTCCCCAAACCCGCCACCCGACCACCATGACCCCCCCGAAACTATGTCCCTAAACCTGCCATCCGACCACCGACCCCACCGACTCACCCCGAGATTATGTCCCCAAACCCGCCACCCGACCACCATGACACCCCCCGAAACTATGTCCCTAAACGCGCCATCCGACCACCGAGCCCCCCGACCCACCCCGAGACTATGACCGCAAAACCGCCTCCCGACGCCCGACCCCCACCGGGACTATGTCGCCAAACCCGCCAGCCGACCCCCGACCCCCCCAAGACTAGGTCCCCAAACCCGCCACCCGACCCCCGACCATCCCGAGACTATGTCCCCAAACCCGCCACCCGACCCCCGACCCACTGAACCCCCCCGAGACTATGTCCCCAAACCGCCAACCGACCCCCCGAAACCCCCGAGACTATGTCCCCAAACCCGCCACCCAACCCCTGACCCCCCCCCGAGACTATGTCCACAATCCCGGCTCCCGACCCCCGACCCCCCTGACACCCCCGAGACTATGTCCCCAAACCCTTCACCCCGACCCCCCCCCGAGACTATGTCCCCAAACCCGGCACCCGACCCCCGACCACCCCGACCCCCCCCCCCCCCGAGACTATGTCCCTAAACCCGCCACCTGACCACCGACCCCCCCCCGAGACTATGTCCCTAATCCCGCCACCCAACCCCCAAACCCCCCGATCCCCCCCGAGACTATGTCCCCAAACCCGCCACCCGACCCCCGACCCCCTCCCTAGACTATGTCCCCAAACCCGCCACCCCGACCACCGACCCACTCCGAGACTATGTCCCCAAACCCGTCACCCGACCCCCAAACCCCCGACCCCCCATGAGACTATGTGCCCAAACCCGCCACCCGACCCTCGACCCACCCCTGAGACTATGTCCCCAAACCTGCCATCTGACCCCCCCAGAGATAATGTCCCCCAAACCTGCCACCCGACCCCCGACCCACCCCGAGACTATGTCCCCAAACCCGACACCCGACCCCCGTCCCCCTGCCCCTCCGAGACTATGACCGCAAACCCGCCACCCCGACCCCCGCCGACCCCCCCAAGAGACTCTGTCCCCAAAGCCGCCACCCCGACCCCCGACCCCACCCGAGACTATGTCCCCAAACCCGCCACCCGACTCCCGACCCCCCCGAACCCCACCGAGAATATGTCCCCAAACCCGCCACCCGACCACCGACTCACCCCCAGACTGTCCCCCAAACCCGACACCCAACCCCCCCCGACCCCCACGAAACTATGTCCCCAAACCCACCACCTGACCACCGAGCCCCCCGACCCTTCCCCGAGACTATGTCCGCAAAAGCGCCTCCCGAATCTCGACCCTCCCCGACCCCCCCGAGATTATGTCCCCAAACCCACCACCCGATGCCCGACTCCCCCGAGACCCCCGAGACTATGTCCCCAAACCCACCACCCGACCCCCACCGACACCCGCGAGAGTATGTCCCCAAACCCGCCACTCGAAACCCGACTCCCCCGACCCCCCCGAGACTATGTCACTAAACCCGCCACCCGACCACCGACCCCCCGACACCCCCCGAGACTATGCCCCAAACCCGCCACCTGACCCCACCGAACCTCCCGAGACTATGACCCCAAACCCGCCACCCGACACCCCGACCCCCCCCGTGACTATGTCCCCAAACCTGGCACCTGACCCCCGACCCCTCCGACCACCCCAAGACTATGTCCTCAAACCCACCACGTGACTCCTGACCCCCCCGAGACTATGTCCCCTAACCTGCCACCCGACCCACGACCACGCCGTCTCCCCCCAAGACTATGTCCCCAAACCCGCCACCCGACCCCCGACACCCCCAACCCCCCCGAGACCATGACCCCAAACCAGCAGCCAACCCCCGACTCCCCCGTTCCCCCCCCAAGACTATGTCCCCAAACCCGCCACCCCCGACCCCCGACCACACCGACCATCCCGAGACTATGTCCCCAAACCCGCCACCCGACCCCCGACCCCCCCTGAGACTATGTCTGCAAACCCGCCACCCGACCCCCCGACCCACTGAGCCCCCCCGAGACTATGTCCCCAAACCCGCCACCCGACCCATGACCCACCCGACCCACCCGAGGACTGTGTCCCCAAACCTGCCACCCGACTCCCGATGCCCCCGAAACCCCCGAGACTATGTCCCCAAACATGCCAGCAGAACCACCCGAACCCCCCGAGACTATGTCCCCAAACATGCCAGCAGAACCACCCAAACCCCCCGAGACTATGTCCCCAAACCCGCCACCCGACCCCTGACCCCCCCGAGACTATGTCCACAATCCTGGCTCCCGACCCCCGACCCCCCTGACACCCCCGAGACTATGTCCCCAAACCCGGCACCCGACCCCCGACCACCCCGACCCCCCCCGAGACTATGTCCCTAAACCCGCCACCTGACCACCGACCCCCCCCTGAGACTATGTCCCTAATCCTGCCACCCAACCCCCAAACCCCCCGGCCCCCCCCAAGACTATGTCCCCAAACCCTTCACCCGACCCCCGACCCCGCCGAGACTATGTCCCCAAACCCGGCACCCGACCCCCGACCACCCCGACCCCCCCCGAGACTTTGTCCCTAAACCCGCCACCTGACCACCGACCCCCCCCCGAGACTATGTCCCTAATCCCGCCACCCAACCCCCAAACCCCCCGATCCCCCCCGAGACTATGTCCCCAAACCCGCCACCCCGACCCCCGACCCCCTCCCGAGACTATGTCCCCCAAACCCGCCACCCCGACCACCGACCCACCCGACTTCCCCAAGACTATGTCCCCAAACCCGCCACCCGACCCCCGACCCCACCAACCCCTCTGAGACTATGTCCCTAAATCTGCCACACGACACCCGACCCCCCCGGCTCCCCCCGAGACTATGTCCCCAAACCCTCCACCCGACCCCCCGACCCCCCCGACCCCCCCCCGAGACTAGGTATCCAAATCCACCACCGACCCCCGACCCCACCGACCCCCCCCGAGTCTCTGTCCCTAAACCCGCCACCCGAGAACCGAAACCCACCGAGACTATGTCTCCAAACCCGCCACCCGACTCCCCCCGAGACTATGTCCCCAAACCCGCCACCCGACCCCCGACCCCCCCCGACACCCCCAAGACTAGGTATCCAAATCCACCACCGACCCCCGACCCCACCGACCCCCCCCGAGTCTCTGTCCCTAAACCCACCACCTGACCCCCGACCCACCCTGAGACGATGTCCACAAAGCTGCCACCCAACCCCCGACCCCACCGACTCACCCCGAGATTATGTCCCCAAACCCGCCACCCGTCCACCATGACCCCCCCGAAACTATGTCCCTAAACCTGCCATCCGACCACCGACCCCCCCCCGACCCACCCCGAGACTATGACCGCAAAACCGCCTCCCGACCCCCGACCCCCCGAGACTATGTCCCCAAACCCGCCAGCCGACCCCCGACCCCCCCGAGACTATGTCCCCAAACCCGCCAGCCGACCCCCGACCCCCCCAAGACTATGTCCCCAAACCCGCCACCCCGACCCCCCGACCACACCGACCATCCCGAGACTATGTCCCCAAACCCGCCACCATACCCCCGACCCCCCCTGAGACTATGTCTGCAAACCCGCCACCCGACCCCCGACCCCTGAGCCCCCCCGAGACTATGTCCCCAAACCCGCCACCCGACCCATGACCCACCCGACCCACCCGAGACTATGTCCCCAAACCCGCCACCCCGACTCCCGATGCCCCCGAACACCCCCGAGACTATGTCCCCAAACCCGCCAACCGACCCCCGAAACCCCCGAGACTATGTCCCCAAACATGCCAGCAGAACCACCCGAACCACCCGAGACTATGTCCCCAAACCCCCCCACCCGACCCCTGACCCCCCCCGAGACTATGTCCACAATCCCGGCTCCCGACCCCCGACCCCCCTGACACCCCCGAGACTATGTCCCCAAACCCGGCACCCGACCCCCGACCACCCCGACCCGCCCCCGAGACTATGTCCCTAAACCCGCCACCTGACCACCGACCCCCCCCGAGACTATGTCCCTAATCCTGCCACCCAACCCCCAAACCCCCCGACCCCCCCCCGAGACTATGTCCCCAAACCCTTCACCCGACCCCCGACCCCCCCGAGACTATGTCCCCAAACCCGGCACCCGACCCCCGACCACCCCGACCCCCCCTGAGACTATGTCCCTAAACCCGCCACCTGACCACCGAACCCCCCCGAGACTATGTCCCTAATCCTGCCACCCAACACCCAAACCCCCCGATCCCCCCTGAGACTATGTCCCCAAACCCGGCACCCGACCCCCGACCACCCCGACCCCCCCCCGAGACTATGTCCCTAAACCCGCCACCTGACCACCGACCCCCCCTGAGACTATGTCCCTAAACCCGCCACCCAACCCCCAAACCCCCCGATCCCCCCCGAGACTATGTCCCCAAACCCGCCACCCGACCCCCGACCCCTCCCGAGACTATGTCCCCAAACCCGCCACCCCGACCACCGACCCACCCGACTTCCCCAAGACTATGTCCCCAAACCCGCCACCCCGACCCCCGACCCCACCAACCCCCTCTGAGACTATGTCCCTAAACCCGCCACCCGACCCCCGACCCCACCAACCCCTCTGAGACTATGTCCCTAAATCTGCCACACGACACCCGACCCCCCCGGCTCCCCCCGAGACTATGTCCCCAAACCCTCCACCCGACCCCCGACCCCCCCGACCCCCCCCGAGACTCTGTCCCTAAACCCGCCACCCCGAGAACCGAAACCCACCGAGACTATGTCTCCAAACCCGCCACCCCGACTCCCCCCCGAGACTATGTCCCCAAACCCGCCACCCGACCCCCGACCCCCCCCACACCCCCAAGACTAGGTATCCAAATCCACCACCGACCCCCGACCCCACCGACCCCCCCCCCGAGTCTCTGTCCCTAAACCCACCACCTGACCCCCGACGCACCCTGAGACGATGTCCACAAAGCTGCCACCCAACCCCCGACCCCACCGACTCACCCCGAGATTATGTCCCCAAACCCGCCACCCCGACCACCATGACCCCCCCCGAAACTATGTCCCTAAACCTGCCATCCGACCACCGACCCCCCCGACCCACCCCGAGACTATGACTGCAAAACCGCCTCCCGACCCCCGACCCCCCCGAGACTATGTCCCCAAACCCGCCAGCCAACCCCCGACCCCCCCGAGACTATGTCCCCAAACCCGCCAGCCGACCCCCGACCCCCCCAAGACTATGTCCCCAAACCCGCCACCCGACCCCCGACCACACCGACCATCCCGAGACTATGTCCCCAAACCCGCCACCATACCCCCGATCCCCCCTGAGACTATGTCTGCAAACCCGCCACCCGACCCCCGACCCACTGAGCCCCCCCGAGACTATGTCCCCAAACCCGCCACCCGACCCATGACCCACCCGACCCACCCGAGACTGTGTCCCCAAACCCGCCACCCGACTCCCGATGCCCCCGAACACCCCCGAGACTATGTCCCCAAACCCGCCAACCGACCCCCGAAACCCCCGAGACTATGTCCCCAAACATGCCAGCAGAACCACCCGAACCCCCCGAGACTATGTCCCCAAACCCGCCACCCGACCCCTGACCCCCCCCGAGACTATGTCCACAATCCCGGCTCCCGACCCCCGACCCCCCTGACACCCCCGAGACTATGTCCCCAAACCCGGCACCCGACCCCCGACCACCCCGACCCCCCCCGAGACTATGTCCCTAAACCCGCCACCTGACCACCGACCCCCCCCGAGACTATGTCCCTAATCCTGCCACCCAACCCCCAAACCCACCGACCCCCCCCGAGACTATGTCCCCAAACCCTTCACCCGACCCCCGACCCCCCCGAGACTATGTCCCCAAACCCGGCACCCGACCCCCGACCACCCCGACCCCCCCCTGAGACTATGTCCCTAAACCCGCCACCTGACCACCGACCCCCCCCGAGACTATGTCCCTAATCCCGCCACCCAACCTCCAAACCCCCCGATCCCCCCGAGACTATGTCCCCAAACCCGCCACCTGACCCCCGACCCCTCCCGAGACTATGTCCCCAAACCCGCCACCCCGACCCCCGACCCCACCAACCCCTCTGAGACTATGTCCCTAAACCTGCCACACGACACCCGACCCCCCCGGCTCCCCCCGAGACTATGTCCCCAAACCCTCCACCCGACCCCCGACCCCCCCGACCCCCCCCCGAGACTCTTTCCCCAAACCCGCCACCCGAGAACCGACCCCCCCGACACCCCCAAGACTAGGTATCCAAATCCACCACCGACCCCCGACCCCACCGACCCCCCCCCGAGTCTCTGTCCCTAAACCCACCACCTGACCCCCGACCCACCCTGAGATGATGTCCACAAAGCTGCCACCCAACCCCCGACCCCACCGACTCACCCCGAGATTATGTCCCCAAACCCGCCACCCGACCACCATGACCCCCCCGAAACTATGTCCCTAAACCTGCCATCCGACCACCGACCCCCCCCGACCCACCCCGAGACTATGACCGCAAAACCGCCTCCCGACCCCCGACCCCCCCCGAGACTATGTCCCCAAACCCGCCAGCCGACCCCCGACCCCCCCGAGACTATGTCCCCAAACCCGCCAGCCGACCCCCCGACCCCCCCAAGACTATGTCCCCAAACCCGCCACCCGACCCCCGACCACACCGACCATCCCGAGACTATGTCCCCAAACCCGCCACCCGACCCCCGACCCCCCCCCTGAGACTATGTCTGCAAACCCGCCACCCCGACCCCCGACCCACTGAGCCCCCCCGAGACTATGTCCCCAAACCCGCCACCCGACCCATGACCCACCCGACCCACCCGAGACTGTGTCCCCAAACCCGCCACCCCGACTCCCGATGCCCCCGAACACCCCCGAGACTATGTCCCCAAACCCGCCAACCGACCCCCGAAACCCCCGAGACTATGTCCCCAAACATGCCAGCAGAACCACCCGAACCCCCCGAGACTATGTCCCCAAACCCGCCACCCGACCCCTGACCCCCCTGAGACTATGTCCACAATCCCGGCTCCCGACCCCCGACCCCCCTGACACCCCCGAGACTATGTCCCCAAACCCGCCACCCGACCCCTGAACCCCCGAGATTATGTCCACAATCCCGGCTCCCGACCCCCGACCCCCCTGACACCCCCGAGACTATGTCCCCAAACCCGGCACCCCGACCCCCGACCACCCCGACCCCCCCCGAGACTATGTCCCTAAACCCGCCACCTGACCACCGACCCCCCCCGAGACTATGTCCCTAATCCTGCCACCCAACCCCCAAACCCACCGACCCCCCCCGAGACTATGTCCCCAAACCCTTCACCCGACCCCCGACCCCCCCGAGACTATGTCCCCAAACCCGCCACCCCGACCACCGACCCACCCGACTTCCCCAAGACTATGTCCCCAAACCCGCCACCCCGACCCCCGACCCCACCAACCCCTCTGAGACTATGTCCCTAAACCTGCCACACGACACCCGAACCCCCCGGCTCCCCCCCGAGACTATGTCCCCAAACCCTCCACCCGACCCCCGACCCCCCCGACCCCCCCCGAGACTAGGTATCCAAATCCACCACCGACCCCCGACCCCACCGACCCCCCCCGAGACTCTGTCCCTAAACCCGCCACCCGAGAACCGAAACCCACCGAGACTATGTCTCCAAACCCGCCACCCCGACTCCCCCCGAGACTATGTCCCCAAACCCGCCACCCGACCCCCGACCCCCCCCGACACCCCCAAGACTAGGTATCCAAATCCACCACCGACCCCCGACCCCACCGACCCCCCCCGAGTCTCTGTCCCTAAACCCTCCACCTGACCCCCGACCCACCCTGAGACGATGTCCACAAAGCTGCCACCCAACCCCCGACCCCACCGACTCACCCCGAGATTATGTCCCCAAACCCGCCACCCGACCACCATGACCCCCCCGAAACTATGTCCCTAAACCTGCCATCCGACCACCGACCCCCCCGACCCACCCCAAGAATATGACCGCAAAACCGCCTCCCGACCCCCGACCCCCCCGAGACTATGTCCCCAAACCCGCCAGCCGACCCCCGACCCCCCCGAGACTATGTCCCCAAACCCGCCAGCCGACCCCCCGACCCCCCCAAGACTATGTCCCCAAACCCGCCAGCCGACCCCCGACCCCCCCAAGACTATGTCCCCAAACCCGCCACCCCGACCCCCGACCACACCGACCATCCCGAGACTATGTCCCCAAACCCGCCACCCGACCCCCGACCCCCCCTGAGACTATGTCTGCAAACCCGCCACCCGACCCCCGACCCACTGAGCCCCCCCGAGACTATGTCCCCAAACCCGCCACCCGACCCATGACCCACCCGACCCACCCGAGACTGTGTCCCCAAACCCGCCACCCCGACTCCCAATGCCCCCGAACACCCCCGAGTCTATGTCCCCAAACCCGCCAACCGACCCCCGAAACCCCCGAGACTATGTCCCCAAACATGCCAGCAGAACCACCCGAACCCCCCGAGACTATGTCCCCAAACCCGCCACCCGACCCTTGACCCCCCCGAGACTATGTCCACAATCGCGGCTCCCGACCCCCGACCCCCCTGACACCCCCGAGACTATGTCCCCAAACCCGGCACCCGACCCCCGACCACACCGACCCCCCCCGAGACTATGTCCCTAAACCCGCCACCTGACCACCGACCCCCCCCTGAGACTATGTCCCTAATCCTGCCACCCAACCCCCGCCGAGATTATGTCCCCAAACCTGCCACCCGACCCCCGACCCAACCCCAGATTGTCCCCAAACCTGCCACCCCGACCCCCCCCCGACCCCCACGAAACTATGTCCCCAAACCCGCCACCTGACCACCGAGCCCCCCGACCCTTCCCCGAGACTATGTCCGCAAAAGCGCCTCCCGAATCCTGACCCCCCCGAGATTATGTCCCCAAACCCGCCACCCCGACGCCCGACTCCCCCACGACTATGTCCCGAAAACCGCCACCCCGACCCCCCCCCGAGATTATGTCCCCAAACCCGCCTCCCGACCCCCGACCCAACCCCAGACTGTCCCCAAACCTGCCACCCGACCCCCCCGACCCCCACGAAACTATGTCCCCAAACCTGCCACCCGACCCCCCCGACCCCCACGAAACTATGTCCCCAAACCCGCCACCCGACCACCGAGCCCCCCGAGCCTTCACCGAGACTATGTCCGCAAAAGCGCCTCCCGAATCCCAACCCTCCCCGACCCCCCCGAGATTATGTCCCCAAACCCGCCATCCGATGCCCGACTCCCCCGAGACTATGTCCCGAAAACCGCCTCCCGAACCCCCCGACCCCCCCCGAGATTATGTCCCCAAACCCGCCACCCGAACCCCGACCCACACCCAGACTCTCCCCAAACCTGCCACCCGACCCCCGACCCCCCCGACCCCCACGAAACTATGTCCCCAAACCCCCCACCCGACCACCGAGCCTCCCGACCCTTCCTGAGACTCTGTCCCCAAACCCGACTCCCGACCCCCCCCGAGACTATGTCCCAAAACACGCCACCCGACCCCCGACCCACCGCGAGACTATGTCCCCAAACCCGCCACTCGACCCCCAACACCCCTGACCCCCCCGAGTCTATGTCCCTAAACCCGCCACCCCGACCACCGACCCCCCCCCGAGACTATGTCCCTAATCCCGCCACCCCGACCACCGACCCCCACGACCCACTCTGAGACTATGTCCCCAAACCCGCCACCCAATCCCCGAACCCCCCGAGACTAAGTCCCCAAACCCGCCACCCGACCCCCCCCGACCCACCCCGAGACTATGTCCCCAAACCCGCCACCCGACCCCCAAACCCCCCGACCCCCACGAGAATATGTGCCCAAACCCGCCACCCCGACCCCCCCGAGAATATGTCCCCAACCCTGCCACCCGACCCCTGACCCACCCCGAGACTATGTCCCCAAACCCGACACCCGACCCCCGTCCACCCCGCCCCTCCGAGACTATGTCCGCAAAACCGACACCCCGACCCCGCCGAACCCCCCAAGAGACTCTGTTCCCAAACCCGCCAACCGACCCCCGAACCCCCCGAGACTATGTCCCCAAACCCGCCACCCGACCCCCCGACCCCCCCCGAACCCCCCCGAGAATATGTCCCCAAACTCGCCACCCGACGCCCGACCCCCCCGAGACTGTTTGCCCAAACCCGCCACCCAACCCCCGAACCCCCGGGACTATGTCCCCAAACCCGCCACCCGACCCCCGACCCACCCCGAGACTATGTCCCCGATCCTGCCACCCGACCCCCGACTCGCCCAACCCCCCCCGAGATTATGTCCCCAAGCCCGCCACCCCCGACGCCCGACTCCCCCGAGACGATGTCCCGAAAACCGCCACCCCGACCCCCGACACCCCCGACCCCCCCGAGATTATGTCCCCAAACCTGCCACCCCGACCCCCGACCCACCCCCAGACTGTCCCCAAACCTGCCACCCGACCCCCGACCCCCCTGACCCCCACGAAACTATGTCCCCAAACCCGCCACCCCGACCACTGAGCCCCCCGACCCTTCCCCGAGACTATGTCCGCAAAAGCGCGTCCTGACCCCCGACGCTCCCCGACCCCCCCGAGATTATGTCCCCAAACCCACCACTGACGCCCGACTCCCTTGAGACTATGTACCGAAAACCGACCCCCGACCCCCCCCAAGTTTATGTCCCCAAACCCGCCACCCCGACCCCCCGACCCACCACCAGACTAACCCCAAACCTGCCACCCGACCCCCCCGACCCCCACGAAACTATGTCCACAAACCTGCCACCCCG
This sequence comes from Isurus oxyrinchus, assembly GCA_026770705.1. NCBI lineage: Eukaryota > Metazoa > Chordata > Chondrichthyes > Lamniformes > Lamnidae > Isurus > Isurus oxyrinchus. Next base: position 64,747 of record JANJGN010002376.1, read on the forward strand.
ACCACCGAGCCCCCCGACCCTTCCCCGAGACTATGTCCCCACACTCGCCACCCGACTCCCGACCCCCCAAGACTATGTCCCGAATCCTGCCACCCGACCCCCGACCACACCGACCTTCCCGAGACTATGTCCCCAAACCCGCCACCCGACCCTCGACCCCCTGACCACCCCGAGACTATGTCCCCAAACCCGCCACCTGACCCCCGCCGACACCCCCAAGAGACTCTGTCCCCAAACCCGCCACCCAACACCCGACCCCACCGAGACTATGTCCCAAACCCGCCATCTGACCCCAGACCCCCCCGAGACTATGTCCCCAAACCCGCCACCCGACCCCCCCCGAGATTATGTCCCCAAACCCGCCTCCTGACCCGGACCCACCCCGAAACTATGTCCCCAAACCTGCCACCCGACCCCCCCCGACGCCCACGAAACTATGTCCCCAAACACGCCACCCGACCACCGAGCCCCCCGAACCTTCCCCGAGACTATGTCCTGAAAACCGCCACGCGACCCCCGAACACCCCGAACCCCCCGAGACTATGTCCCCAAACCCGCCACCCGACACCCGACCCACCCCAGAATCTCCCCAAACCTGCCACCCGACCCCCGACCCCCCCCGACCCCCACAAAACTATGTCCCCAAACCCACCACCTGACCCCGCCGAACCCCCCTAGAGACTCTGTCCCCAAACCCGCCACCCAACCCCCGACCCCACCGAAACTATGTCCCAAACCCGCCACCTGACCCCCGACCCCCCTGAGACTATGTCCCCAAACCCGCCACCCCCGACCCCCGAACACCCCGTCCCCCCCGAGACTATGTCCCCAAACCCGCCACCCGACCCCCGACCCACCCCAAGACTATGTCCACAAACCTGCCACCCCGACCACCGAGCCCCACGACCCTTCCTTGAGACTATGTCCCCACACCCGCCACCCGACTCCCGACCCCCCAAGACTATGTCCCAAATCCCGCCACCCGACCCCTGACCACACCGACCTTCTCGAGACTATGTCCCCAAACCCGCCACCCGACCTTCGACCCCCTGACCACCCGAGACTATGTCCCCAAACCCGCCACCTGACCCCGCCGACCCCCCCAAGAGACTCTGTCCCCAAACCCGCCACCCAACACCCGACCCCACCGAGACTATGTCCCAAACCCGCCATCTGACCCCCGACCCTCCCGGGACTATGGCCCCAAACCTGCCACCCGACCCCCGACCCACCCCGAGAATATGTCCCAAACCTGCCACCCGACACCCCCCGAGATTATGTCCCCCAAACCCGCCTCCCGACCTCGGACCCACCCCGAAACTATGTCCCCAAACCCGCCACCCATCCCCGACCACCCCCCAGACTGTCCCCAAACCTGCCACCCGACCCCCCCGACCCCCACGAAACTATGTCCCAAACACGCCACCCGACCACCGAGCCCCCCGACCCTTCCCCGAGACAATGTCCTGAAAACCGCCACCCCGACCCCCGAGCACCCGAACCCCCCAAGACTATGTCCCCAAACCCGCCACCCGACCCCCAACCCACCCTCAGACTCTCCCCAAACCTGCCACCCGACCCCCGACCCCACCGAAACTATGTCCCCAAACCCGCCACCTGACCCTGCCGACCCCCCCAAGAGACTCTGTCCCAAACCCGCCACCCAACCCCCGACCCCACCGAAACTATGTCCCCAAACCCGCCACCTGACCCGCGAACCCCCCCGTCCCCCCCGAGACTATGTCCCCAAACCCGCCACCTGACCCCCGACCCACCCCAAGACTATGTCCCCAAACCTGCCACCCGACCCCCCCCCCCCGAGAATATGTCCCCAAACCCGCCTCCCGACCCCGGACCCACCCCGAAACTATGTCGCCCAACCCGCCACCCGACCCCCGGCCCCCCCCAGACTGTCCCCCAAACCTGCCACCCGACCCCCCCGACCCCCACGAAACTATGTCCCCAAACCCGCCACCCAACCACCAAGCCCACCGACCCTTCCCCGAGACTATGTCCCGAAAACCGCCACTCGCCCCCCCCGACACCCCCGAGATTATGTCCCCAAACCCGCCAGCCGCCCCCGACCCACCCCCAGACTCTCCCCAAACCTGCCACCCGACCACCAAGCCCCCCGACCCTTCCCGTGACTATGTCCCCAAACCCACCACCCGACCCCCAACCCCCCCAAGACTATGTCCCGAATCCCGCCACCCGACCCCCGACCACACCGACCTTCCCGAGGACTATGTCCCAAACCCGCCACCCGACCCCCGACCCCCCCAAGAGACTCTGTCCCCAAACCCGCCACCCAACCCCCGACCCACCCCGAGACTATGTCCCCAAACCCGACACCCGACCACCGAGCCCCCCGACCCTTCCCCGAGACTATGTCCGCAAACGCGCCTCCTGACACCGACCACTCCCGACCCCCCCGACACTATGTCCCCAAACCCGGCTCCCGCCCCCCGACCCCCCCAAGACTATTTCCCGAAACCTGCCACCCGATCCCCGACCCGCACCAACCCCCACAAGATTATGTCCCCAAAACCGCCACCCCGACCCCCGAACTCCCCGACACCCCCGGAGGCTATGACCCCAAACCCGCCACCCCGACCCCCGACCCACCCGAGACTATGTCCCCAAACCTGCCACACGATCCCCCTCGAGATTATGTCCCCAAACCCACCACCCGACCCCGGACCCACCCCAAGACTATGTCCCCAAACCTGTCACCCGACCACCGAGCCCCCCGACCCTTCCCCGAGACTACGTCCCGAAAACCGCCACCCCGGCCCCCCGACCCCCCTCCAAGATTATGTCTCCAAACCCGCCACCCGACCACCGACCCACCCCAGACTCTCCCCAAACCTGCCACCCGACCCCCCGACCCCCACGAAACTATGTCCCCAAACCCGCCACCCGACCACTGAGCCCCCCGACCCTTCCCCGTGACTATGTCCCCAAACCCGCCACCCGACTCCGACCCCCCAAGACTATGTCCCGAATCCCGCCACCCGACCCCCCGACCACACTGACCTTTCCGAAACTATGTCCCCAAACCCGACACCCGACCCCCGACCCCCCCAAAAGACTCTGTCCCCAAACCCGCCACCCAACCGCCGACCCCACTGAGACTATGTCCCAAACCCGCAACCTGACCCCCAACCCCCCTAAGAGACTCTGTCCCCAACCCGCCACCCAACCCCCGACCCCACCGAGACTATGTCCCAAAGCCGCCATCTGACCCCCGACCCCCCCGAGACTATGTCCCCAAACCTGCCACGTGACCCCCGACCCACCCCGAGACTATGGCCCCAAACCCGCCACCCCGACCCCCGAACCCACCCGTCCCCCCGAGACTATGTCCCAATCCCGCCACCCGACCCCCGACCCACCCCGAGACTATGTCCCCAAACCCGCCACCCGACCCCGAACCCCCCCGTCCCCCCGAGACTATGTCCCCAAACCCGCCACCCGACCCCGAACCCCCCCGTCCCCCCGAGACTATGTCCCCAAACCCACCACCCGACCCCGGACCCACCCCAAGACTATGTCCCAAACCCGCCACCCGACCACCGAGCCCCCCGACCCTTCCCCGAGACTATGTCCCGAAAACCGCCACCCGACCCCCCGACCCCCACCGAGATTATGTCTCCAAACCCGCCACCCGACCCCCGACCCACCCCCAGACTCTCCCCAAACCCCCCACCCGACCCCCCCGACCCCCACGAAACTATTTTCCCAAACCCTCCACCCGACCACTGAGCCCCCCGACCCTTCCCCGTGACTATGTCCCCAAACCCGCCACCCGACACCCGACCCCCCAAGACTATGTCCCGAATCCCGCCACCCGACCCCCGACCACACCGACCTTCCCGAAACTATGTCCCCAAACCCGACACCCGACCCCCGACCCCCCCAAAAGACTCTGTCCCCAAACCCGCCACCCAACCCCCGACCCCACTGAGACTATGTCCCAAACCCGCAACCTGACCCCCGACCCCCCTAAGAGACTCTGTCCCCAAACCCGCCACCCAACCCCCGACCCCACCGAGACTATGTCCCAAACCCGCCATCTGACCGCCGACCCCCCCGAGACTATGTCCCCAAACCTGCCACGCGACCCCCGACCCAACCCGAGACTATGTCCCCAAACCCACCACCCGACCCCCGAACCCCCCGTCCCCCCCCGAGACTATGTCCCCAAACCCGCTACGCGACCCCCGACCCACCCCGAGACTATGGCCCCAAACCCGCCACCCCGACCGACCCCGAGACTATGTCCCCAAACCCGCCTCCCGACCCCGGACCAACGCCGAGACTATGTCCCCAAACCCGCCATCCGAACCCCGACCCACCCTGACACCCAAGGGACTATGTCCCGAAACCCGCCACCCGACCCCCGACACCCCTGACCCCCCAGGAGACTATGTCCCAAAACCCGCCTCCCGACACCCGACCCACCCCGAGACTATGTCCCCAAACCCGACACCCGACAACTCCCGACCCCCCCGACACTATGTCCCCAAACCCGGCTCCTGACCCCCGACCCCCCCCAAGACTATGTCCCGAAACCGGCCACCCGATCCTCCAACCACACCAACCCCCCAAAGACCATGTCCCCAAAACTGCCTCCCGACCCCCGACCCCCTGACCCCCCCGAGACTATGTCACTAAACCTGCCACCCGACCACCAACCCCCCCCGAGACTATATCCCCAAACTCAACACCCGACCCCCGTCCCCCCCGCCCCCCCGAAACTATGTCCGCAAACCCGCCACACGACCCCTCCGACCCCCCCAAGAGACTCTGTCCCCAAACACGCCACTCGACCCCTGAACACCCGGGACTATGTCCCAAACCCAACACCTGACCCCCGACCCCCCCGAGACTATGTCCCCAAACCCGCCAACCAACCACCGACCCACCCCGAGCTACCCCGAGACTATGTACCCAAACCCGCCACCCGACACCCGACCATCCAGACTCCCCCCGAGACTAAGTCATTAAAACCCGCCATCCGCCCCCCGACCCCCCCAACACCCCCAAGACTATGTCCCCAATCCCGCCACACGACCCCCGACCCGCCACGAGACTCTGTCACTAAACCCGCCGCCCGACTACAGACCCCCCCGAAACCCAACGAGACTATGTCCCCAAACCCGCCACCCGACCCCCGACCCCCCTGACCCACCCCGAGACTATGTCCCTAATCCTGCCACCCGACCACCGACCCCCCCGACCCACTCCGAGACTATGTCCCCAAACCCACCACCTGACCCCCGACCCCCCCGACCCACCCCGAGACTATGTCCCCAAACCCGCCACCCGACCCCCGACCCATCCCGAGACTATGTCCCCAAACCCACCACCCGACCCCCCCCGACCCCCCCGAGACTATGTCCCCAAACCCACCACCCGACCACCGCCCCCCCTGACTCCCCCGATACTATGTCCCGAAACCTAACACCCGACCCTCCCCCCCGCCCCCCCGAGACTAAGTCCACAAACCCGCCACCCGACCCTGCTGACCCCCCCTAGAGAATCTGTCCCCAAACACGCCACCCGACTCCCGACCCCCCCGAGACTATGTCCCAAACCCGACCCCCGACCCCCCCGAGACTATGTCCACAAACCTGCCACCCAACCCCCGACCCCCCCGAGACCATGCCCCCAAACCTGCCACCTGACCACCGACCCCCCCGAGACTATGTCCCCAAACCCGCCACCCGACCCCCGACCCACCCCGAGACTATGTCCCCAAACCCGCCACCCGACCCCCAAACCCCCCGACCCCCACGAGACTATGTCCCCAAACCTGCCACCCCGAACCCCCAAGAGATTATGTCCCCAAACCTGCCAACCGACCCCCGACCCACCCCGAGACTATGTCCGCAAACCCGCCACCCCGACCCCGCTGACCCCCCCAAGAGACTCTGTCCCCAAACCCGCCACCCAACTCCCGACCCCCCCGAAACTATGTCCCAAACCCGACCCCCGACCCCCCCGAGATTATGTCCCCAAACCCACCACGCGACCCCCGACCCACCCCGAGAGTATGTCCCCAAACCCGCCACCCGACCCCCGAACCCCCCGATCCCCCCCGAGACTATGTCCCCAAACACGCCACCCGATCCCCGACCCACTGCGAGACTATGTCCCCAAACCCACCACCCGACACCAGACCCACACCGAGACTATGTCCCCAAACATGTCACCCGACCCCCGACCCACCCCGAGACTATGTCCCCAAACCCGCCACCCGACACCCAAACCCCCCGACCCCCACGAGACTATGTGCCCAAACCCGCCACCTGACCCCCGACCCACCCCGAGACTATGTCCCCAAACCTGCCACCCGACCCCCCCCGAGATTATGTCCCCAAACCCGCCACCCGACCCCCGACCCACACCCAGACTCTCCCCATACCTGCCACCCGACCCCCGACCCCCCTGACCCCCACGAAACTATGTCCCCAAACCCGCCACTCGACCCCCGACACCCCCGACCCCCCCGTGTCTATGTCCCTAAACCCGCCATCCGACCACCGACCCCCCCGAGACTAAGTCCCCAAACCCGCCACCCCGACCCCCGACGCCCCCGACCCACCCCGAGACTATGTCCCCAAACCCGCCATCCGACCCCCAAACCCCCCGACCCCCACGAGAATATGTGCCCAAACCTGACACCCGACCCCCGTCCCCCCCGCCCGTCCAAGACTATGTCCGCAAAACCGACACCCGACCCCGCCGAACCCCCCAAGAGACTCTGTCCCCAAACCCACCAACCGACACCCGAACCCCCCGAGACTATGTCCCCAAACCCGCCACCCGACCCCCGACCCCCCCGAACCCCCCCGAGAATATGTCCCCAAACTCGCCACCCGACGCCCGACCCCCCCGAGACTGTTTCCCCAAACCCGCCACCCAACCCCCGAACCCCCGGGACTATGTCCCCAAACCCGCCACCCGACCCCCGACCCACCCCGAGACTATGTCCCCGATCCTGCCACCCGACCCCCGACTCCACCAACCCCCCCGAGATTATGTCCCCCAGGCCCGCACCCGACGCCCGACTCCCCCGAGACTATGTCCTGAAAACCGCCACCCGACCCTCGACACCCCCGACCCCCCCGAGATTATGTCCCCAAACCTGCCACCCGACCCCGACCCACCCCCAGACTGTCCTAAAACCTGCCACCCGACCCCCCGACCCCCCCCGACCCCCACGAAACTATGTCCCCAAACCCGCCACCCGACCACTGAGCCCCCCGACCCTTCCCCGAGACTATGTCCGCAAAAGCGCGTCTGACCCCGACCCTCCCCGACCCCCCCGAGATTATGTCCCCAAACCCACCACTGACGCCCGACTCCCCCCGAGACTATGTGCCGAAAACCGCCACCACCGACCCCGACCCCCCCAAGTTTATGTCCCCAAACCCGCCACCCGACCCCCGACCCACCACCAGACTATCCCCAAACCTGCCACCTGACCCCCGACCCCCCCGACCCCCACGAAACTATGTCCACAAACCTGCCACCCCGACCACCGAGCCCACGACCCTTCCCCGAGACTATGTCCCCACACCCGCCACCCGACTCCCGACCCCCCAAGACTATGTCCCAAATCCCGCCACCCGACCCCTGACCACACCGACCTTCTCGAGACTATGTCCCCAAACCCGCCACCCGACCTTTGACCCCCCTGACCACCCCGAGACTATGTCCCCAAACCCGCCACCTGACCCGCCGACCCCCCCAAGAGACTCTGTCCCCAAACCCGCCACCCAACACCCGACCCCACCGAGACTATGTCCCAAACCCGCCATCTGACCCCCGACCCTCCCGGGACTATGGCCCCAAACCTGCCACCCGACCCCCGACCCACCCCGAGAATATGTCCCCAAACCTGCCACCCGACCCCCGACCCACCCCGAGAATATGTCCCAAACCTGCCACCCCGACACCCCCCCGAGATTATGTCCCCCAAACCCGCCTCCCGACCTCGGACCCACCCCGAAACTATGTCCCCAAACCCGCCACCCAATCCCCGACCACCCCCCAGACTGTCCCCAAACCTGACACCCGACCCCCCCGACCCCCACGAAACTATGTCCCAAACACGCCACCCCGACCACCGAGCCCCCCGACCCTTCCCCGAGACAATGTCCCCAAACCCGCCACCCGACCCCCAAACCCCACGACCCCCACGAGACTATGTGCCCAAACCCGCCACCCGACCCCCGACCCACCCGAGGACTATGTCCCCAAACCTGCCACCCGTCCCCCCCCCGAGATTATGTCCCCAAAACCCGCCACCCGACCCCCGACCCACCCCAAGAGATTATGTCCCCAAACCTGCCACCCGACCCCCCTAGAGATTATGTCCCCAAACCTGCCAACCGAGCCCCGACCCACCCCTAAACTGTGTCCCCAAACCCGACACCCGAATCCCGACCCCCCCGAGACTATGTCCCCAAACCTGACACCCGACCCTCCCCCCCGCCCCCCCCGAGACCTTGTCCGCAAACCCGCCACCTGACCCCGCCGACCCCCCCAAGAGACTCTGTCCCATAACCCACCACCCGACTCCCGACCCCCCGAGACTATGTCCCCAAACCCGCCACGCGACTCCCGACCCACCCCGAGAGTATGTCCCCAAACCCGCCACCCGATCCCCGAACCCCCGATCCCCCCTGAGACTATGTCCCCAAACACGCCAACCGACCCCCGACCCACCGCGAGACTATGTCCCCAAACCCGCCACCTGACCCCCCGACACCCCCGACCCCCCCGAGACTATGTCCCTAAACCCGCCACCCGACCACCGACCCCCCCAG
>JANJGN010002377.1:0-10000 GCA_026770705.1 Isurus oxyrinchus
CCTCACCTTCATGCCCCCTCACCTTCATGCACCCACCCTCACACTCCCTCACCCTCACGCCCCCTCACCCTCACGCCCCTCACACCCCCTCACCCTCACGCCCCCTCACAACCCCTCACCCTCACAGCCCCTCACCCTCATGCCCCCTCTCCCTCATGCTCCCTCACGCCCCCTCACCCTCATGCCACCTCTCCCTCACACCCCCTCACCCTCATGCCCCTCACCCTCACACTCCCTCATGCCCCTCTCCCTCCACACACCCCTCACCCCCCCTCACCCCTCACCCCTCACCCTCAACCCCCTCACCCTCACACCCCCTCACCCTTCATGCACCCCCTCACCTCATGCCCCCTCACCCTCATGCCCCTCACCCACACGCCCCCTCACCCACACACACACCCTCACACACACACCACCCGCCCCCCCTCACCCACACGCCCCCTCACACACACACACGCCCCTCACACACACACACACCCCTCACACACACACACACCCTCACCCACACACCCCCTCACCCACACACCCCCTCACCCACACACCCCCCTCACACACACACCCCCTCACCACACACACCCCCACTCCACCCACACACCCCCTCACCCTCATGCCCCTCACACACCCTCTCCCTCATGCACCTCACACCCTCTCCCTCATGCACCTCACACACCCTCTCCCTCATGCACCTCACACCCTTCTCCCTCATGCACCTCACACCCTCTCCCTCATGCACCTCACACCCCCCTCACCCTCACCCTTACTCACCCTCTCCCTCATGCACCTCACACCCTCTCCCTCATGCACCTCACACACCCTCTCCCCTCATGCACCTCACACCCTCTCCCTCATGCACCTCCACACCCCTCTCCCTCATTGCACCTCACACCCCTCTCCCTCATGCACCTCACACCCTCTCCCTCACACCCTCTCCCTCACACCCTCTCCCCTCACACCCTCTCCCCTCACAACCCTCTCCCTCACACCCTCTCCCTCACACCCCTCTCCCTCACACCCTCTCCCTCACACCCTCTCCCTCATGTACCTCACACCCTCTCCCTCATGCACCTCACACCCTCTCCCTCACACCCCTCTCCCTCATGCACCTCACACCCTCTCCCTCACACCCTCTCCCTCATGCACCTCACACCCTCTCCCTCATGCACCCTCACACCCTCTCCCTCATGCACCTCACACCCTCTCCCTCACACCCTCTCCCTCATGTACCTCACACCCTCTCCCTCACACCCTCTCCCTCATGCACCTCACACCCTCTCTCCCTCATGCACCTCACACCCTCTCCCTCACACCCTCTCCCTCATGTACCTCACACCCTCTCCCTCACACCCTCTCCCCTCATGCACCTCACACCCTCTCTCCCTCATGCACCTCACACCCTCTCTCCCTCATGCACCTCACACCCTCTCTCCCTCATGCACCTCACACCCTCTCTCCCTCATGCACCTCACACCCTCTCTCCCTCATGCACCTCACACCCTCTCTCCCTCATGCACCTCACACCCTCTCTCCCTCATGCACCTCACACCCTCTCTCCCTCATGCACCTCACACCCTCTCTCCCTCATGCACCTCACACCCTCTCTCCCTCATGCACCTCACACCCTCTCCCTCACACCCTCTCCCTCACAGCCCCTCACCCTCACAGCCCCTCACCCTCAGCCCCTCACCCTCATGCCCCTCACCCTCACAGCCGCTGAGAGCCTGAACCAGCCCCGCTCCGGTTCCAATCGGCCTCTTGTCGCCGATGGATCGCCACCGGTGGAAGCCCCCGCCTCCCCGGGGGGCGGGGCGGCGGGTCCTGCGCCTCCTCATTGGACGGGGGGCGTTGGAGGGGGGCGGAGCCGCTTCCCCTTCGTCACAGCCGGCGTCGCGTGCGCGGCCTCCGGCGCGTCGCCATTGGCTCGACGTGAGAAGTTGGGGGGAAGTCGAATTACTATTGGTGGAGGGGAGCGTTGCGAAGGCGCCTGCGTGCCGGAATCCCCGCCTCCGCCCACCCCCATTGGCTGGGCGTGGGGAGACGCGGCGTTCCCAATGGCCGGGGAGGCTGTCCGTCCACGGCAACCGGCCCAACCCAGGCGCTGGCGTTCGGATTGGTCAAAGCGCATGTCCATCAACGCGGCGGTGCCGCCCCCTCCCACCAAACCCTCCCCCCCCCCCCGGCTCCGCCTCCGCCTCGCGGCCGGACGACGGAACCCTCGCGCTCCGATTGGTCGCCGCCGCCGTCCATCAACGCGCCAGCCATTCTCCCCCCGCCGCAGCCCCCCCAACAACCAAAAAAAAAGTACCCACCCACCGCCGGCTCTCATTGGCCGGAAGCGGGAACGCCCACATTCTGATTGATTGTCCCGTGAGCTGTCAATCAGGACGATCTCCCGACCCGCCCCCCCCCCACCCCCCCCCCATCCACGCCTCCAAACGGACACCCAACGCCGCCCTGATACCCCATTGGCTGCCCGGCGAGGAAGCGCCGCCTTCCGATTGGCTGAGGCGCCTGTCGATCGGGCGACCCAGGCCCCCGCCCCCTCCCCCCCTCTCCCGCCCCCATTTCCGCTCGGGCGCCATTTCCTCCTCATCAGGAGGCGGTTGTCAAGGAAGTGAGGGAGGGGGAGGGGAGGAGAGAGAGAGAGAGAGAGAGAGGGGAACGGGCCGTGAGGCATGCTGGGAGTCAACCCCTGACGACCCCACACCCCCCCCCCGACCCCTGACCCCTGGTCCTGACGGTTGGCCCGTGAGGGGTCGGGAGTGACCTCTGAACCCCGATTTCGAGCCCCCCGGGCGCCCGGAGGGGCGGCTCGGACTCAACCCGGGGGCCGGAGCCCCGCACTTGACCGCAGCGCTTGACCGAACGCCCCGGGGGTGGGGTAGAGAGACGCCAACCCGGCCAAGATGGCCGCCCGTCTGTGACCAACGCTGCCTTCCCATTGGCCGACGGAGTCGGGGGTTGACCGGAAGCTCGTTCCCCCCCGTTGACGCCCAGGGGCGTTCTCCCCCCCCCCCCCTCGTCTTTGCCCCTCGTTCACCTCCGCAAGAGAGGGGGTTGGGATTGGGATTGGGATTGGGGTTGGGATTGGGGGTAGGGGGTTGGGATTGGGGTTGGGGTTGGGATTGGGGGTAGGGGGTTGGGATTGGGGTTGGGGTTGGGGTTGGGATTGGGTTAGGGGTTTTGGGGTTGGGGGTTGGGGTGTTGGGGTTGGGGGTTGGGGGTTGGGATTGGGATTGGGGTTGGGATTGGGGTTGGGGGTTGGGCGTTGGAGGTTGGGGGTTGGAGGTTGGGGGCGCCTTCCGGCCCGGGATGGCCGCGGTGGGCTTCGACGACTTCCCCGGCCCCTGCTCGGAGCTGGCCCTGCCCCCGCTCTTCGGGGGCAACATCCTGGAGAGCGAGCTGGAGCAGGAGGTGGAGTTCGCCGACGCGGGGCTGATCGAGGATGGCGGAGGCGGGGGGCGGGAGGGGGGGGGAGGAGGAGGGGGGGGAGGGAGGAGGAGGAGGAGGAGGAGGCGGAGGCCGCCGCCCGCCGCCCAGGAGCTGCGCCGGGAGAAGTACCGGCGGAAGTACCAGGCCCTGCAGCACCGGTGCAAGGAGATGGAGGTCGGTAAATCCCACCCTCCGAGGAAGCTGACGATGTTGTGGTGGGGGGCGGGGGAGAGGGAGGGAGGGAGGGAGGGGCCAAACCGATCGGAGGAGGGGGGTGGGGGTGGGGGCTGGGTGTTGAAGGGGGGTGGGGGAAGTGCATTAGGACCACCAAAGGGGTTAATCCGGTAGGGTGGACGTGGGGAAGGTGGATGCGGGCGAGACTGGAACGAGGGGGCCCCCGAGGAGACGGGCCGCTCGCTAACAAATCCGTTTGGGAAATCTCTTCGAGCCAGAGAGTTGGGGAGGGAGGGGAGGGGAGGGGAGGGGAGGGGGGAGGGGAAGGTGGACCCCGCTCCCCCAGGGAGGGTCTCGAAGGGAAATCGCAGAGACATTTCAAGGGAGTGGCGGGGGGGGGGGGGGGGTTGGGGGGGAAGCTGGATAAGCGCACGGAGATTTAGGGACGGAGGGTGAGGGTCAGAGGGGTGTGGGCGGGGAGGTCTGTGTGTGGAGCAGAGGGACTAGCCTGAAGCTGTGGGGCTGAATGGCCCGTGTCTGTGCCGTGGAATTTATCCGACTGCGCTTTCAAGTGGGGTACCCAGGCGATGGCGATGGTCCACAGCCAACGATGTGAGCCAACGATGTGCTCCCCTGTTTAAACACACGCTTTCTCTTTTCCCGTCTGCTCCTATTCAGGTCAATGAAATGCTGCTGAACAGGCTGGAATACGTCAGGAAGATAACACAGAGATTCAAGAAGGAACGAAGGTCAGTGATCCCTGGGTCAGAGAGAGAGGGGAAATCAGCCAGGGTTCCTGCTCCTGATCCCTGTCCAGTGATCCCTGGGTTAGAGAGTGAGAGGGGAAATCAGCCAGGGTTCCTGCTCCTGATCACTGTCCAGTGATCCCTGGGTTAGAGAGAGAGGGGAAATCAGCCAGGGTTCCTGCTCCTGATCACTGTCCAGTGATCCCTGGGTTAGAGAGAGAGAGAGGGGAAATCAGCCAGGGTTCCTGCTCCTGATCACTGTCCAGTGATCCCTGGGTTAGAGAGAGAGAGAGGGGAAATCAGCCAGGGTTCCTGCTCCTGATCACTGTCCAGTGATCCCTGAGTTAGAGAGAGAGGGGAAATCAGCCAGGGATCCTGCTCCTGATCACTGTCCAGTGATCCCTGGGTTAGAGAGAGAGGGGAAATCAGCCAGGGATCCTGCTCCTGAGCCCTGTCCAGTGATCCCTGAGTTAGAGAGAGAGGGGAAATCAGCCAGGGTTCCTGCTCCTGACCCCTGTCCAGTGATCCCTGGGTTAGAGAGAGAAAGGGGAAATCAGCCAGGGTTCCTGCTCCTGATCCCTGTCCAGTGATCCCTGGGTTAGAGAGAGAGAGAGGGGAAATCAGCCAGGGTTCCTGCTCCTGATCACTGTCCAGTGATCCCTGGGTTAGAGAGAGAGAGAGGGGAAATCAGCCAGGGTTCCTGCTCCTGATCCCTGTCCAGTGATCCTGGGTTAGAGAGAGGGGAAATCAGCCAGGGTTCCTGCTCCTGATCACTGTCCAGTGATCCCTGGGTTAGAGAGAGAGAGAGAGGGGGGAAATCAGCCAGTGTTCCTGCTCCTGATCCCTGTCCAGTGATCCCTGGGTTAGAGAGAGAGAGAGGGGAAATCAGCCAGGGTTCCTGCTCCTGATCCCTGTCCAGTGATCCCTGGGTTAGAGAGAGGGGAAATCAGCCAGGGTTCCTGCTCCTGATCACTGTCCAGTGATCCCTGGGTTAGTGAGAGAGGGGAAATCAGCCAGGGTTCCTGCTCCTGATCACTGTCCAGTGATCCCTGGGTTAGAGAGAGAGAGAGGGGAAATCAGCCAGGGTTCCTGCTCCTGATCTCTGTGCTAGGATTTGAGCTCCATAATCCAGGCCGGCACTCCCCCCAGTGCCAGTACTGAGGGAGTGCTGCACTGTCAGAGGGTCAGTACTGAGGGAGTGCTACACTGTCGGAGGGTCAGTACTGAGGGTGTGCTGCACTGTCAGAGGGTCAGTACTGAGGGAGTGCTGCACTGTCGGAGGGAGATGTATTACTCTAGGATTTGAGCTCCATAATCCAGGCCGACACTGCCCCCCGGTGCTACTGCTGGTTTGATTGGTCCCAGCTCAGATGCTAATATTTACCGTTGTGTTCTGATAGGTTCTTGATGAAGTGCTTGGACTCTCACTGGGGACAGCTACAGAACGGCCCAGCTCACTATCCTGCTGGAGGTAACTGGTTGCGGCCAATCAGGATGTCCTGTTGTATTCCCACTCCGGACCCCCACCTTCCTCTCCATCATCCCCACCTCCGAATCCCGTGGCCCCTTTCATTCATTACCAGCGGAAGAAATGCGAGCCAGAGGCGGCCATTCTTGTGCCTCTTGAGCCTGTTCCCTGCCCACCACCCATTCAACACCATCACCTCTGATCCTCTCCCCCGACCCCGCTCTCCCGCTCTCTCCCCTCGACTCCCTCCGCTCCCGAGGCTCTCTCCCCCGACCCCGCTCTCCCGCTCTCTCCCCTCGACTCCCTCCGCACCCGAGGCTCTCTCCCCCGACCCCGCTCTCCCGCTCTCTCCCCTCGACTCCCTCCGCACCCGAGGCTCTCTCCCCCCGACCCCGCTCTCCCGCTCTCTCCCCTCGACTCCCTCCGCTCCCGAAGCTCTCTCCCCCGACCCCGCTCTCCCGCTCTCTCCCCTCGACTCCCTCCGCACCCGAGGCTCTCTTCCCCGACCCCGCTCTCTCCCGCTCTCTCCCCTCAACTCCCTCTGCACCCGAGGCTCTCTCCCCCAACCCCGCTCTCCCGCTCTCTCCCCTCGACTCCCTCCACACCCGAGGCTCTCTCCCCCGACCCCGCTCTCCCGCTCTCTCCCCTCGACTCCCTCCACACCCGAGGCTCTCTCCCCCGACCCCGCTCTCCCGCTCTCTCCCCTCGACTCCCTCCACACCCGAGGCTCTCTCCCCCAACCCCGCTCTCCCCGCTCTCTCCCCTCGACTCCCTCCGCTCCCGAGGCTCTCTCCCCCAACCCCGCTCTCTCCCCTCGACTCCCTCTGCTACCGAGGCTCTCTCCCCCAACCCCGCTCTCCCGCTCTCTCCCCTCGACTCCCTCTGCTCCCGAGGCTCTCTCCCCCGACCCGGCTCTCCCGCTCTCTCCCCTCGACTCCCTCCGCACCCGAGGCTCTCTCCCCTGACCCCGCTCTCCCACTCTCTCCCCTCGACTCCCTCCACACCCGAGGCTCTCTCCCCCGACCCTGCTCTCCCGCTCTCTCCCCTTGACTCCCTCCGCACCCGAGGCTCTCTCCCACCTCTCCCCCCAACCCCGCTCTCTCACTCTTTCCCCTCGACCCCCTCCGCACCCGAGGCTCTCTCCCACCTCTCCCCCGACCCCGCTCTCTCCCCTCGACTCCCTCCGCTCCCGAGGCTCTCTCCCCCGACCCCGCTCTCCCGCTCTCTCTCCTCGACTCCCTCCGCACCCGAGGCTCTCTCCCCCGACCCCGCTCTCCCGCTCTCTCCCCTCGACTGCCTCCGCTCCCGAGGCTCTCTCCCCCGACCCCGCTCTCCCGCTCTCTCCCCTCGACTCCCTCCGCTCCCGAGGCTCTCTCCCCCGACCCCGCTCTCCCGCTCTCTCCCCTCGACTCCCTCCGCTCCCGAGGCTCTCTCCCCCGACCCCGCTCTCCCGCTCTCTCTCCTCGACTCCCTCCGCACCCGAGGCTCTCTCCCCCGACCCCGCTCTCCCGCTCTCTCCCCTCGACTGCCTCCGCTCCCGAGGCTCTCTCCCTCGACCCCGCTCTCCCGCTCTCTCCCCTCGACTCCCTCCACACCCGAGGCTCTCTCCCCCGACCCCGCTCTCCCGCTCTCTCCCCTCAACTCCCTCTGCACCCGAGGCTCTCTCCCCCAACCCCGCTCTCCCGCTCTCTCCCCTCGACTCCCTCCACACCCGAGGCTCTCTCCCCCGACCCCGCTCTCCCGCTCTCTCCCCTCGACTCCCTCCATACCCGAGGCTCTCTCCCCCGACCCCGCTCTCCCGCTCTCTCCCCTCGACTCCCTCCACACCCGAGGCTCTCTCCCCCAACCCCGCTCTCCCGCTCTCTCCCCTCGACTCCCTCCGCTCCCGAGGCTCTCTCCCCCAACCCCGCTCTCTCCCCTCGACTCCCTCTGCTACCGAGGCTCTCTCCCCCAACCCCGCTCTCCCGCTCTCTCCCCTCGACTCCCTCCGCTCCCGAGGCTCTCTCCCCCGACCCGGCTCTCCCGCTCTCTCCCCTCGACTCCCTCCACACCCGAGGCTCTCTCCCCCGACCCCGCTCTCCCGCTCTCTCCCCTCGACTCCCTCCGCTCCCGAGGCTCTCTCCCCTGACCCCGCTCTCCCACTCTCTCCCCTCGACTCCCTCCACACCCGAGGCTCTCTCCCCCGACCCCGCTCTCCTGCTCTCTCCCCTTGACTCCCTCCGCACCCGAGGCTCTCTCCCACCTCTCCCCCCAACCCCGCTCTCTCACTCTTTCCCCTCGACCCCCTCCGCACCCGAGGCTCTCTCCCACCTCTCCCCCGACCCCGCTCTCTCCCCTCGACTCCCTCCCCTCCCGAGGCTCTCTCCCCCGACCCCGCTCTCCCGCTCTCTCTCCTCGACTCCCTCCGCACCCGAGGCTCTCTCCCCCGACCCCGCTCTCCCGCTCTCTCCCCTCGACTGCCTCCGCTCCCGAGGCTCTCTCCCTCGACCCCGCTCTCCCGCTCTCTCCCCTCGACTCCCTCCACACCCGAGGCTCTCTCCCCCGACCCCGCTCTCCCGCTCTCTCCCCTCAACTCCCTCTGCACCCGAGGCTCTCTCCCCCAACCCCGCTCTCCCGCTCTCTCCCCTCGACTCCCTCCACACCCGAGGCTCTCTCCCCCGACCCCGCTCTCCCGCTCTCTCCCCTCGACTCCCTCCACACCCGAGGCTCTCTCCCCCGACCCCGCTCTCCCGCTCTCTCCCCTCGACTCCCTCCACACCCGAGGCTCTCTCCCCCAACCCCGCTCTCCCGCTCTCTCCCCTCGACTCCCTCCGCTCCCGAGGCTCTCTCCCCCAACCCCG
The DNA here is from genome assembly GCA_026770705.1 of Isurus oxyrinchus. Lineage (NCBI taxonomy): Eukaryota > Metazoa > Chordata > Chondrichthyes > Lamniformes > Lamnidae > Isurus > Isurus oxyrinchus. The sequence goes on from JANJGN010002377.1 coordinate 8,658, forward strand.
CTCTCTCCCCTCGACTCCCTCTGCTACCGAGGCTCTCTCCCCCAACCCCGCTCTCCCGCTCTCTCCCCTCGACTCCCTCCGCTCCCGAGGCTCTCTCCCCCGACCCGGCTCTCCCGCTCTCTCCCCTCGACTCCCTCCGCACCCGAGGCTCTCTCCCCTGACCCCGCTCTCCCACTCTCTCCCCTCGACTCCCTCCACACCCGAGGCTCTCTCCCCCGACCCTGCTCTCCCGCTCTCTCCCCTTGACTCCCTCCGCACCCGAGGCTCTCTCCCACCTCTCCCCCCAACCCCGCTCTCTCACTCTTTCCCCTCGACCCCCTCCGCACCCGAGGCTCTCTCCCACCTCTCCCCCGACCCCCGCTCTCTCCCCTCGACTCCCTCCCCTCCCGAGGCTCGCTCTCCCGCTCTCTCCCCTCGACTCCCTCCGCACCCGAGGCTCTCTCCCCCGACCCCGCTCTCTCCCCTCGACTCCCTCCGCACCCGAGGCTCTCTCCCACCTCTCCCCCCCGTTTCCAGTAGACTCGCCAGCTGAGCGTCCGCAGCTCTCTGGGGTGGAGAGTCCCAGAGATTCACCTCCCTCCCTCCGAGCGGAGAAATCTCTCCCTGTCTCAGTCCGAAATGGCCGACCCCTTACCCCCGGGACTGTGACACCCCCTCCCGCCCCCCCCCCCCCCCCCCCCTCGTTCTGGACTCTCCAGCCGGCTCCGGAGGGACGGGGGGGAGGGGGGGGGACAGCCTCGCTGTCGAGCCTGTCAAACCCACCCTCCCCCAAACCCCCTCTCCGAGTTGGATCCATTCCAATGGGATCACCTCTCGTTCTTCTGAACTCCAGGGAACCTCGGGCCCCGTCCCACTCGCTCTCTCGCAGGGACAGGGGCCCCTCACCCAAGGTAACAGCATCATCTTAGCGTCCCCACTGCCCCTCTCCGCTCCCCCGATATTGTGTCCGGCTGAATGAAGTGATGACCCCTGACCACCGAGTACTGTACTCGATCCCAGCCAACTCTAGACCCCTTGACCCTCGATGCTTTGTCGTTCTCTCGCTGTCTCTCCCTTTCTTCCTGTCCCTCTCTTTCTCTCTGTACCTCCTCTACATCTCTGTCTGTCTGTCTCTCTCCTCTTCCCCTCCGCTCCTGAGGCTCTCTCCCGCCTCTCCCCCGTCTCCAGTAGACTCACCTCCCCCCCCGCTCTTTCCCCTCTGCTCCCTCTTCGTTTCTGTGCCTGCCTCTCTCTGTCTCTTTCTCTCTCTCTCACTGTCTCTGTCTCTCTCTCTCTCCCTCTCTCTCTCTCTGTCTCTCTCTCTGTCTCTCTCTCTGTCTCTCTGTCTCTCTCTGTCTCTGTCT